>JAOXYB010025713.1:0-15919 GCA_028565635.1 Phoronis ovalis | reverse complement strand
GATGTGTGGTATGATTTGCACTCGGAATTTGCACTAAATGTATATAATCAAAATTATCAATTATGTTGCTTGTCTGTACATATGATTTTTCAAACATTTCCCCATAAATATGATGGCTAAATTCAGTATTTATTCATTAATTTCACTGTCAGTTCAGAGGTGTCTTGTTTCCTTGTACTACCACCATACTTTTTAACTTGGGCTTCAGTGGTCAAGGGCAGTCTGAAAGTAGAATAACGACAAACACATTAAACTTCTGATATTTTTTGAAGAACATAGTATCTGGAACACTTTTCTATCATTATTATTTTACAATTTCATTTTATTGGAATATAATAACAGAAAAACTAAAGACAGGTTGCAGTTTCAAAGTCTGCCACGAGAGGGTGCTTTTTAATACTCAGCACTGGCAGTGGTTAGGGCCAATATGGCCGACAGCAGTAAGAGGGTCAATAGGTATTAATTGGATAAAGCGGTAGCTGTCAATTATAGACAATGGAGACAAAAAAGTGGGCTATACCAACTTGTTATCATCGCTGATCACAACTTCTATTTTAGATTTGACAGAAATTATATATTTACAAGTAATGGTGCCATAAAATTTTATGCAATAAAGGGGTACTGCATTTTGTCCTATGCACTGTTCAAAAATTACAAAAATGAGTATTTTATCGTCACAAGGGTCTAGCTTAAGTGATTTTAGGCTATAACATCATAAAAGTTCAAAATAAAATCAAAGGTTGCAAAAACGTTTGACATATGCTGCAGTGAGACATCTAGTTCAGTTGAAATTCGCCATGTTTACGATTCATTTCAACACCAAACTTGCTCTCTTTAACTAACTTAGTTATTGTTACAATTTTTTAACTGTCGGGGCTAACTTTGATTCAGAGGAGAAATTTAAAGCAAATTAAGTTGCTTTATCTAATGTCTACAAGCTACAAGTCATAAGAAATAAACTGGAAATTGTAATAGTTCTTGGTTCTTGAAAACATAGTTAATTTATTTTTGAAAAGTATAAGTTGTTTTACTGTTGAAATATAAGTGACGTAATAGTACTCCAAAAGTGTTCTGTTTTTTTTTTGTTACCTTTAAGTACTCTTAAATCGCGGTTACAAGATGTCACGTTCTCAATATGATGTCAGAAATATCTTACACGGGACTACTTTCTCCCCATACTTAAAGAATACCTCAAACAAGTGTAGCTGTAAGCTGGATTATAAGAATACTAAAAATAAGTCGCATACAAAAGCTAAACATAAAAACATATTGATGATAGTATACATACCTACAGTGAATAATGTAATAATTCTTAGTGCCATCTGCCACTATTTTTGCATTTTGTTGACAAAAATAACGAGTGAACCCGCTTGCTTTTATGTTGCAAAAGATTTAAATTGTAATGATTCCATCTAAATAATTAGGATTTGTTCATACTCCTGTCTCAAAGCATCCAATAAATAAATTTCATTGTTTTTTAGAATTGGAATCTGCCAATGAAAGTGTAGAAAGATTGCGAGAGTTAATCTTATCGTTGCCAAGAAATATTGTTGTTGTCATGCGATATCTTTTTGCTTTTCTAAACCAGTAAGTATACAGCATGACACGGAATTTTTTGGGCTTTTTGCCTTATAAGATATGCAACTTTTGTTGTCAGACTTGGCATGGTTTGTATAAACAGGAATTTTGTGTAAACAAATAAAAATGTTCCTTCTAATGGTAATAATAATTGTTCCAAATGCTTACAAGATGAAAAAAAAAAATTTGTTTGGTAATAGATGAGAAATATTTTGTTACTTTTTTTTGTTTTCACCTGTATTGTGAAGTGAAATATAATAAAAGTTATGAGAAGGCCTATTAAATTGCTAGTGCTGCAATCTTTGCCTTGTTCAATAGTGATGTCTTATGAAATGCATTGTGGTTAAGATAAGTAGAATCTTCTTTCAACCTATTTTAACAACTGTTTTCATTTATAGTTTGCATTTATTTATAAGTATCTTATTTCAAGGAATTTTCTGATACTTGGTTGAGTCACAAGTTGGCTCAGAGGCAATTAATATTACATCAGCCAATTTGACAAGTCCGGATGTGTCAACTCAGCATTTTAAGCTTTTTCCATAAAAGTAAATGTTAGAGAATTCATAACAGTATAGTCAGAAGAGTTTTGGTAAATTCAAGACCTGGCTTCTATTTTGGATAAATGTGGTGTTTGAAATTATAGGATTATATTCAATAAAAGGATTTTATTTAATGAGGTAACTTAAACAGTCAATTCAGTGATAATGTGGAAATGTACATTGTTATGAAACTTGGGGTAATATGATTGTGGTACACTCTTATTGAATAAGGAAATTTAAACCTTAGTAGATCAGTTAAAGCATATGAAATACAGTATTTTAAACCTTAAACTAATAATTATCTGGATTATATGGAATCTAACATTTGGATGTCGTGTGTAACCTTTTCTTCATCTCGCTATAACGGCTTCAACTTTCGTCGAATTATCTTCATGCTCTGTACAGGGTAAGTATAGCTCAATTTACATGTTTGGTGTAACTTTGACTACGATTACTTCGAACATGGCTGACTGGTGACCATGTTTGTTCCCGATAGTGCATATTATGTTCTGCCCATTTAGAAAAGACGAAGCGACTGGACGATTTGAAGGTGGGTTCACGAAGGCCATAGGTTGGTGTATGTATTAGGCCAGGTGATATTTCAAAATGATCTTGAGAAGTAGGTCAAATGCCAATACGAATCTTCTACTTTTTTCGTTGTGCATAACAGTTTCTTTGTCTCACAGTAACTCCTTCAATTTTTGGTACAGGGCGAAGACAGGTCAAAATGCAGATCATCTATAATTTTGACTTGGATCAATTTCAAGATGGCCGCTTGGTGGCCATTTTTGTTCTCAAGATGTTAGCTCGCAATAACAGCTTCATTTTTTCTCGATCAGCTTTATAGTCAGCACATGGCAAGTAAACACCAAAGTACAGGACAGATGTAATTTTGATCTGGATTACTTCCAAAATTGCCAATGGGGGCAGCCATGTTTGTTCCCACCCATTTCGGGAAAGACGAAGAATTGACTAGACGATTCGAGTTGTATTCTCGTAGGCAATAGGTTGGTGGGTGTATTAGGTAGTGACATTTGAAGGCCAACTACAACCTTTGGCATTTTTGGTTGTGCAAAACACTTTCTTTGTCTTGCAATAGCAACTAAGTTTTTATCCGATGACTTTTATATTCGGTACAGGGCAAGTACAGATCAAAGTACAGGACACATATAATTTTGACCTGGATTTCTTTCAAAATGGCTGACTGGTGGCTATGTTTGTTGCCGAGAGGGCATGTCATGTTGCGCCCATTTTGGGAATGACAGTGTGTCGACTGGACGATTCGAAGTTGGATTCACAAAGGCCATAGGTTGGTGAACATGTTACGCTAGGTGATATTTGAAAATGACATTAAGAAATAGGCTAAATGCCAATATGAATCTTAGGCATTTTTGGTTGTGCGAAACACTTTCTTTGTGTTGCAATAATAGCTTCCGATCAGCTACAGGGTAAATCCAGGTAAAAGTTCAGGATGGCTGTAATTTTGACCTGGATCACTTCCAAGATGGCTAACTGGTGATGTTCTCCAGTTCTGTTTGTTCTCGTGATGTTATGTCGCAATAACAGCTTCAGTTTTAATTCGATTTACTTCATATTCAGCACAGGGCAAGTAAAGGTCAAGGTGAAGGACAGGTATCATTTTGACCTGGATTACTTCCAATATGGCTGACTGGGACACCCATTTTGTGAAAGATGAAATATTGACTGGATGATTCAAAGGTGGATTTACGAAGGCCACAGTTTAGTGGGTATATTAGGCTAGGTGACATTTTAAACTGACCTTGAGAAGTGGGTCATATGCTGACACGAATCTTTTGACATTTTTTGTTGTGCATTATATTTTTTTGTCTCGCCATAACTGCTTCAATTTTTTTTGATCAGCTTCATATTCCGTACAGTGTAAATATTGGTTAAAGTACAGATTTATATAATTTTGATCTTAATCACTTCCAATATTGCTGACTAGTACCCCTGTATATTCCCGAGAGGGCATGTCATGTTGCACCCATTTGGAGAAATGTAGCATTGGCTGGCCGATTCAAGGTGGATATAAGAAGGCCATAGGATGATGTGCATATTTGGCTAGATGACATTTTAAAATGACTGAGAACTAGGTCAAATGCTGATACGAATGTTCCACATTTTTTATTGTAGGTTGTGTATGTAACACTTTCTTTGTCTCGCAATAACTGCTTCACTTTTATCCAATCAGCTTCATATTCGGTACAGGGTGAATACTGGTCACAGTGCAGTTCAGTTATAAGTTTAACCCAAATCACTTGCAAAGATGGCTGACTGGTGGCCATCATTGTTCTTGTGGTTGTACATGGCAATAATAGCTTCAGTATTTATCCGATGAGCTTAATATATAATACAGAGTAAATGCAGGTCAAAGTACAGGTCAGATGTAATTTTACCCCATATTACTTTCAATAGGGTACATCACGCTGCACCCCTTTATAGAAAGACAAAACTTTCACTGGACAATTCAAAAGTGTACAATTCAATACAGGAAGAGATCACTTTTAAAACTATGTACATAATTCAAACTATTCAAATAATACAGTCACATAAATTACCCGAAATTGAGCCTCATGGCTCTCTCGTTTTATATTTGAGATATTTCATCATGAAGGGTCGAATCTGATGCATTCTGTCACAGTTGGTTTGTTGTCTGAGTGGACAGATAGTTAGGGATTATCATTGCAATGAAATAAATGCGCTGCCATATTGTTTTCAGTGTGTCAGAGTTTAGTGATGAGAACATGATGGATCCCTTTAACTTGGCTGTATGTTTTGGACCGACTTTGCTGCCAATCCCTGGGGACAAAGACCAGGTGACATATCAAAGCCATGTGAATGACCTTATCAAGTTTATTATCGTTCATCATGAAGACCTTTTTCCCCAAGATGGAGGCATTATATATCAGCGGTGTATCACGGAGTATGAAGGGTATGAAATGTTCAGTTTGTTAATGTAATGAATGTCCATACTTTATTATGACCATCACACATAGTGAATGGGCATATATTCGTACCATCATTGTGATTGTCATTATATATTTCACTTACTTTAGCTTAACGTATAATCAATATTTCTCAGATCAGATTCATATTTAACATAGCATAAATACAGGTCAAACTACAGGCCAAATTTGATTTATACTTGGATCACTTCCAATGTAGCCTACTGGTGGCCATGCTTGTTTCCACGATGGTGTCTGATAAAGCACTGCGTGGACAAGTTGAAGGTGGATTTATGAATGCCATAGGTTGACAGATGTAATAGGCTATAGTAATTAGGTAATCACCTCAGCTCGATTCTTGCATATTTTAGAATGAATTGAAAAGTGGGTCAACTAGCAATTTTTGATAAGTTGACATTCTTTTGCAGTCAGTTTGTTACTTTTGCATATATCTGAAAAGTGATACATAGATAAATTACATTAGTTCAGAAGGTAAATATAATCCAAACTGCAGGTCAAGTTTGATTTTTGTCACGAAATCATGTATATTCCCAAGATGATACCAAAATTACCAGCTTCAGTTTTTATCAGATCAATTTTATTTCATAGAATGAATACAGGTCAATTTTTATGTGATCCAGATACTTCTAATATGGCCATGTTTGTTCTTGAGATGGTAAGTCATGTTGGGTGTGTAGCCGAAAGATGAGAGCATTGCATAGATTATTTGAAGGTGAAATTATGAAAACCTGCAGGTGTTGTAAGCAAATTGATATTTTAGAATAACCTTGAAAAGTGGATCAAATGCTAATACAACGTATTTTTGGTATTTTTGCCCATATCTTGAAAACTTGACACACAATCGGGTCCTGTACATCAATAGCTGTTCATGTTGTCAGTCCCGGTTGTAGGCCGCACATTTGTATGGGATTTGTAATTTTAATGACGGTCGTCCACAGGTGCACAGTTCGACCTTAGACATATTTATCTGTAACCCTGCGATGAAATTTCTCTCGATTATACTGTAGTATAAGAGAATTCACAAATCTTGTACCTACCCATGCCCATTTTTCATGTACAAATTAGGCATCTTCAGTCATATTTTACAGCCGTCACCTCATATGTATGACAAAAGTATGCTTCACATTTGAAATAATATTCTTTAATCTTGATACGGAGAAAAATACGAGTGCATCCATGCTTGATAATTTGAGTAATTGCACTTTTTATGAAAAAATGATTAGTTGTCCCATGTGTGTGCTGTCAGTCCCGGTTTTAACCAGTTATATTACTACTTCGTAGTATTATTATGTTCAACAGCAAAATAATGAAAAAGGAACATATTCTTTCAGATATATATGTATGCTGATAACTGGGATAGACAAGACTAATTTCAATTTGATTAATAGAAATGTTGCATGCAGAATGTTCATCTGTGCATACGTACTTTAAATAAGACACGCGCAATAGAGATAATAGTATTAATTAACAGGGCTACCTAACATCCACAGACTATCACACGCAACTGTTGAACATTCACCTAAATCGTTGTGTATGTGACCAAATTCATTTGACATTCACCATTAAATTGTTGTGCAATGACAAGCTTTTTGTAATGTTTTGCAATCAGAGAGTGCGTTAACCATTTACAATTTCTGACAAGTTTACTGTGTTCACTGTGGGGGTTCACCGATAGTTCACGTCTAGATCAGCTTTACAATTCACTAAAGTAAAAATGAAAAAAAAATAATTGTGTAGCACCACAGGTACGATTGGTGAGGTTTAATAATGTAGTATTTTTCTTATTTCTTAATAAGCAGACATCAACTTGGATCATTAATGGGGTAAGCTCTAAGGTGTAAAAAATACCGACTGATTGAAGTGGTTCAAAATTAAAAAGCCATTTAAGGAATTAAAGATTAAATTAATTAAAAATTAAAGATCTGAAATTAGGTAATCACCTCAGCTTGATTCTTGCGTATTTTGTGTGCTATATACAATCAAACTTTCTTGATACCATATGTTTAATTTTCTGCTAAATAAACTAAAAATATCAACTACTCGCCCTCTCCTTGCAGCAGTGTTTAAAAATAAATAATGCTATGCATCAGAGAAGATGTACCAAAAAATAATTCTTGTATTATTTATTATTTCAACAAAATTAAACATAATTAACAGTATTGTGTGGTTGAATATAAAGAACCCAATTTATTTTTGATTGTTTCGTGTAGCGCTAGGATTAAGTGAGTAAAAGTTGAGACTTGAATTCAGCTTTAATAATTCTTTACTTCAGAGAAGAACATAATACAGTGTGACACACAGAACAATACCGCCTTGACTTGATGCAGAAATTGTCTGGTTCACTGAAAACAATGAACAAACTTATAACACTTGTACATAGTTGATAAACTCAAATTTCTATACTCAAACGTTATAAACTAATAGACTTTCGCATGAATTTCAAATTACACAACAAATACACACACATTACAAAACTTTTAAATATAAACTTACCAACTGTGTGAGCTCTACACTTGCTCAGCCAATCCTGGACTAACACGAATTATCTAAATTTACAGGAAACATCTTGCTTGTACTTGTGAAATGTATCTAATGCTAAAGCATCAGCCCACAGATCCAAAATGAGACAACAGCAAGTCCATTTTTCATAGGGACATCAAATGTTTAGACACACCCAAATATGTACAGTTATACTGAGTAAGACTTACTTCTCAATATGCTAACACCCCTACAATACTGGACTCAACCAGAGGTGCTACTGTCACCAGTAATAGCTATAGACTAACAAAAGGTGCTTGTGCAAGTCAAATTGAATTGAAACCTTCCAACATTGATCTATCAGTCAAGATAATATACAAAATATGCTATTATTCAAAATATGCTTATAGTCTTCGAAGGTGAATGTTGGACGAACTTGGTGATTGGTGAACGAACTCTGTGATTGCAAAACATAACTTGTCGTTGCACAACAATTTGACACCGAATGTCAAATGAATTTGGTAACTACTCAACGATTTGAGTGATTGCTGAGCGATTGCGTGTGATAGTCGGTGAATGTTAGGTATCCCATGTAATAGCTATAGACTAACAAAAGGTGCTTGTGCAAGTCGAATTGAATTGAAAGCTTCCAACATTGATCTATCTGTCGAGATAATATACAAAATATGCTATTATTCAAAATATGCTTATAGTCTTCGAAGGTGAATGTTGGATGAACTTGGTGATTGGTGAACGAACTCTGTGATTGCAAAACATAACTTGTTATTGCACAACAATTTGACACCGAATGTCAATTGAATTTGGTAACTACTCAACGATTTGAGTGATTGCTGAACGATTGCGTGTGATAGTCGGTGAATGTTAGGTATCCCATGTAATAGCTATAGACTAACAAAAGGTGCTTGTGCAAGTCGAATTGAATTGAAACCTTCCAACATTGATCTATCAGTCAAGATAATATACAAAATATGCTATTATTCAAAATATCCTTATAGCCTTCGAAGGTGAATGTTGGATGAACTTGGTGATTGGTGAACGAACTTTGTGGTTGCAAAACATAACTTGTCATTGCACAAAAATTTGACACCGAATGTCAAATGAATTTGGTAACTACTCAACGATTTGAATGACTGCTGAACGATTGCGTGTGGTTGTCGGTGAATGTTAGGTATCCCTGATTAATATCGGGATTAACTTTTCATTATAATAATTATTTATCACTTCTGCGGTTCTAGACGCCGGCAGATTTACTTCAATGTGAACAGCGTTTGTCAATAAAAATACCAGGTTTAAATATGTTTACTATAGAAAGGTAACTGGTTAAAACCGGGACTGACACGACACACATGTGACGACTAGTCATTTTTTCATAAAAAGTGCAATTACTCAAATTATCAAGCATGGATGCACACGTATTTTTCTCCGTATCAAGATTAAAGCATATTATTTCAAATGTGAAGCTTAGTTTTGTCTAAAACGAGGTGATGGCCATAAAATATGGCTGAAGATGCCTAACTTGTACATGATTAAATGGGTATGGGTAGGTACAAGATTCATGAATACTCTTAAACTACCGGGTAATCGAGAGAAATTTCAATGCAGGATTATAGGTAAATGTGTCTAAAATCAAACTGCACATGTGGACGGTCGTCATAAAAATACAAATAAGTAGGAAGAAAAAATTGGTACCACTTTGACCAAGCAACATTTTTGAACTGAGAAGTCTCCTAGGACTAGCACAATTTTGTGCTAAGTTTATTGCTGCTTTTGCAACTATGACCAGTTGATTGTGGAACTTAATATGTATTAAGCTGACTGGAAATGGGGTGCTAAACAAGAAAAGGTGTTTGTAACCTTAAAACAATGACTTACATCTGCACCAGTTATAGCAAACAATGGCCAAGACACGAATCACTACTGATGTGTCACCTGTTGGCCTAGGTGCAATTCTGGAGCAAGAAGAAGATGACAGTAGCCCCAAGCTGCTCAGCAATGTTGAAAAACGATACTTGCAGTTTGAAAGAGAAGCTCCCGGTGTGAAATGGGCTTGTGAAAAATTCTTTGTATCTAAGTGATATCGTCCTAGGACCCAAGTCTAAGCCTTCATCAGCACTCATCGATAGATGGATATTATACTTGCAGCAATTTACATATCAGGTAATGCACATACCTGGTAAGTACAACTACACAGACATTTAGAGTAGGCTTCCAGTTGAATCAGAAATTTTAGAAAATCTGTGCAAAGGCAATGTTCTGAGCTCTGTAACACATCATCCATATCTTAGTGTAGAATTACAACAGGACCTTAGATGGAACAGCCATATTGATAACATCACAGCTAAGGCAATAACACTCTGTATGATTAGAAGAACAACTGCTGCAAAGAAGTTAAGGTTAAAGCTTATACCACCTTGATAAAGCCTAACTAGAGTATTGCTCAACAGATTGAGAGAGTGCAGCGATGAGCAGTCTGATTTATCGTGAATGATTACGAAAGATAGTCCAGTTTATCAAATATGATCCAATCACTAAAATGGTCATATATGCAGGAAAGACGAAAAATAGCACAACTAACTCAAATAAATATTTTCATACTGAATTGTGGTTATATGGGCGTTTTGTTGTTCCTGCAAGCCTCCAAAGGAGAGTTCTAATGTTAGCCCATGAAGGAAGGACATCAAGGTATAGTTTGAACTAAATCAAGACTTTGCAACAAAGTATGGTAGCTTGAAATGGATAAGCATGTTGAAAACCTAGTTCAAGCCTGTAATCCATGTCAAGTTTTAGGTGCGAGACCGAGACCAGAGCCTATAAAATCAACTATGCTGCCTAATGGTCCTTGGTTTCATGTTCTGTAGATTTATTGGAAATACCAGCACGTGATGACCTAGTGGTTATTGATTGTTTCTCAAAATGGCCAGAAGTAGTCCTAAAGAAGGCAGATGCATCACATGTCATTCGTAACTTGGAAGCAATGTTCAGAACACATGGTCTGCCAACGACTGTTAGGGAGCGATAATGGTCCTCCTTTTGCGTCGCATGAATTTGAATTGTTCCTGGAATATTTGGGTATAGAACACAAGAAAGATGGCCGCAGAGCGGTGGTTTTGTTGAAAAATATAATGAAATGATTTTAAAAATCATCAGAATCGTGAAAATTGAAGGAAAAGATTGGTAATCGCAGACTTTTGACTATCGCACAACACCACATATAGTGACTGATTTAACACCAGGAGAATTATTAATGGGCAGGCAACTGCTTGAAAAAATACCTAAACTGAATATTACACCTGAAAGAAGATTCATTGCGCCAGACTGGCATGTTCTCCTTAGGGAGAGAGATTCTCAAAGAAAACTACGACAACAAGCATATGCAGATAAACACAGGTGCGTGAAGGACATATTTGAAGGATATTTAGTATTACTTAAAAATCATAACCATGACAACAAATTATCACCAAGATATGACCTTGAGCCATACACTGTTGTAGAAAAGGATGGAAGTGCAGTGATCATAAAAGATGCTATGTGCAACAAAAATGAGAAACGCAGGACACCTGAAAAAGTATGTTGAGCCTACCGTGATAACTGAACCTGTTCTAAACGGTAAATCGGATATACCAAGTTCTAGTGCCGAGACATTACCACTGGACTTTAATACGGATCCACCTGTTTCTGAAGATCAGACTGAATGTTTGAGGCAATCCTCAAGAGTAATATCACAACCTAAATGGTTGAAGGACTTTAAGTGAGATAGTCTGTTATAAGTTACTTGAAGTCGCAGTCATATTATAGAAAATACATATATTTTTGTACTGCACACCATATTGTTGTTTATACCCCTGATCTGTACATTACCCCGGGAGTAGAATGGACCACTTGTTCCTTCGTGACTAGCCCTTATCTTGCATCAGTATACACAGCTAGCATGTGAGCTTCAGATTCAGTATGTGAGGCTAACATAGTGCTTTAGCAAACAAACTTACTAAAGTACTCAGTAACATAGTTAGCTTCCCCTGAGATTTCTTGAATTAGTATCTAAGTTAGTAAACAAAATACTATGCACAAAAAGTGAAGCAACTCAGATATGTTTTATTAATATTCTTTAATGGGTCAATATAGAATTTTATTTTGGTGATTATACGACGTTATCTGTAGCCTATATAATGTAAGCAAAATCGGGTACACCTGCAATTTTAGCAATCCCATCTTTGAGTTCGTATTGGGAATTTTAAAACTGGTGTTGTTATATGCACATGGAGTCAAATGTAAACACGGCAAAAATGTTACTTGCTGAATTGTTATTTTGTGGACTTGGCAAATTCCAATAAAAATCATGTTTCTGTCAGTATCTTATGTGCCTTCCTGCTACATCAAAACATTTCCTACATCTGTTTCTCACATTGTGTATTGAGTGGTTTGTTGTTTTGTGGAGGATATTGTCTATGTTTCCATTCATGTCTGGCTAGTTTACGACTAATTGTCAAGTCTGTGAGCGAGTTTGTATATGGGTGTCTTAGCAAGATGGCATCTTTTGCAAAACATTTATAGTGATAAGCATTTCGTGCATTCCTGGTTTGTTGCAGCTGAGTCTTGAACTGTGTGCTGACTTAAAGATATCTCCAAGGGCAATTATCCTTATTTCTTGGTCGTCAAAACCTTTGATGGAGTTCAACAGTTCCCATTTATTGAAATTTTGAACTGTTGGCTAATTACATACTTGTTAACAACAACCATAATATATATATCATGCAAAATTAAACCATTCTGACCATTCAAAACTTCTGTAAATTTGCCAAATTTCTACGTACTGGACAGCTCATTATTTTAATGAAGTTTATTTCTTTAAAAAATTGATAACCCTACAGAATTCAGTCCTTATCACTAATTTACAAAAGTGGCTCAAGAAAGAGATTACTTAAATTGTCATTTTTGAAATTATACCTCACTGTGACAAACCTTGATTTCAAAGCAGTTATGCTCACCAGATTTGTTTATTGTACCTGTTTTAGGTAGGGTATTGATTACTGAATCTTTTTAACAAAAATCAAAATTTTATTTTAAGCCATTAAAAACACTTTTAAAAAATCAGAGTTATTAACTTTTTCTGCATAGTATATCCTTTATCAAGAACAGACAGATTTTTGTATGCAAAAAGGGAACTACATATAATTCAAAAATTGCAAGCTAGGCATCTGTATGCACTTGCAGACTTGTTCCTGCATGATATACTGTTGAACTGTAACAGATATTTATTATATACATGTGGCATGTACTGTTTGCATGCTGGACTATAAGTGGACACACCAAGGTTTACAAATTTAACAGTTTTATTCTAAATGCGATGACAGCATACTTAGACACTTGTTACAATAAACCAACACAGAAGTGTTTTTAATGACATTTCAACAAACAATTAAGTTACTAAGTAAAAAAAGAGAAGCAACTAAGTGATATAAAGTAATCTTCTTAAAAGTGATTGACGAAGTTAAAATCTCACCTTTATAATGAATTCACTATGCACTATATTCTACAAAAAATGTATGATAACATTTCCTTTTATGATATATTTGTCTACTACAAACAAAAGCTAATATTTCAGGTAACCAAGATCTTATATCCTAAAAGCTACAGAATTTTTTATGCAGGTCACAGACAACATGGCCTTTATAGCTATTATTGTCGTTTTCAGTGATCGTGAAGATGGTTCTGATGAAGAAGATGGAGGAGGACTTAGTGAAGATGGTGAGTCATTTTCATGTACACTTGTTTAAAATACACTTCATCTTTTATAAACCTTGAATAAGATTTAAAAAGTTAATTTCATGTTTTGCTCATGTGAAATTCAACTGTTAATTTGTTTCACAACTGAGGTATTTAGTATTTTGCAGAGAGAAGTGTTAAATCATGTAACAGTAAGTGGTGAGGTGATAATTTCTGTACAGCATGAGTTTGTAAAGCATGCTTTTGGAGTTCTATCAAATATAAAATAATGTAAATGATATGAATGATTTCTTTGTATACCTATCGACATGGTGTCTGTGTATATAGTCATAGGCAATGTGTCATCTGTTAAAGTTTCTTTTTCTCTTGACAACAGTTTCGTGCCATGACAAAACTGGCATCTTTACTGACTGACTGACATCCACATGAAGAATGAATCAGTTTTCCAAACTGACCCTAATAAAATCATTATACCCATTGTACTTTCTATACTGAATAAAACAAGTCAAGTACTTTACAGATAACAAAGCCAAATCACTGAAGCTTTGATAATACATAGTGGCTAAACGTCCAGTTACCAGTCGACATATCATCGGGCTAAACATTCGGACAACAAGAAATCTCGCGCGAACATCGTTCTGTTGGACGTTTTACTTACTTGTCCGGTCAAATTATGTGATGCTTAAATGGTTAACTGAAAACGTTCAATCCTTATACGATAGATTGCCCTTTTTTGAGCCTTTGTGGCAACCACATTTTGACATGTAAAAACTGAGATACAAAGTCTGTCAGAGGCTGAGGGATCATGCACCCAGCTGGAGTTTTAAGGAATTTATTTCCACATACATGTATGGAGCATTCTTCTACTTGCAATTAATAAGACACGAAGACAGTCGTAAGTACTAAATGCACGAATATTAATTTTAATGTTTTGTTAATTTAAAGCCTAAAGCTGAAAAACTAACATTGTATTATTAATTAAAATTAAGCATGTTTCAATTTTCTAATTTAGTACTGATATGGCATATATATCTTTTACTAATTAAATGGAATCAGAGAATCAGACTCATGTTTACCATGCAGAAGATGCGTAATTACTGCACTCTAACAGAACGGAAATTTACACCATGCATGGATAATTGCAATTTTCTAGCTGGCAAGAAATTGAAATATATCTTTTAATTATTTTTTTCCCCAGCCTACTAGGATGTTTCTGAAAATGAAAATTAATTCGTCCAATTATTCCAAACTTTGGCAATACATTTATTAGTATATCCAAATCTCAGCACCAACATGTTTTTTTTCAAAATGTATCTCTAATACTATGAGAGTCTATTCCTGCTGGTCAACAGATATTTTAAGATATTTAATTAATGACATTGTAACATTTTTTTACAGCTATTGAACAAAAAAAAGAATGCAACAAGAGGAATTCATTAGCCGATAACATTAGCCATTAATTACATAATTTATAGTGTGTATTATGATATATTGTAATTAGTTATGCTTCAAGTTATGCTGTGTTGCATAGTCAAATATTACAATATTTTATTAAAGAAATTTGTGTAAGTGAATTCCAATTGTTTGACAAACATATACTGTACTTAGGAGAGAATGACACTGTATCAAGCTATTGGCAAAATATATAACTTAGTTTATAAAATGTACAAGATGTATTTAATTATAAAAGGAATCATAAAATGTGTATATAGATTATAACTCCTGGGCTTAAGTGCCTGTTACTGTAAAATAATTAACATATATATTTATTCATGATCTAATCAAATACTAACAACAATGACAACACAACAAAAATAATATATTAGTTATCGATGTAAGTTTACGGATTGTACGCCCCACATTGTCCAGTATAGTGTGTATGGTATTTTTCATGTTCCACTGGGGGTTCTGGCAGATTTTCTATGTCTGAATTGTACCTCATATGAAACAAAAAATGCCAGCAAAATAAGTACTCACAATGTATCTTTGCTTTTATCTAGGTATAGAAGCTTATTAAGTCTGCTCATCTGCATAGTACTAAAGAAATTGGTGACTCTCCTTTGAATTTATAGAATTTCGACAAATTTGAAAAATTGATGTATTTTCTGAATAAAACGTGGAAGTATATTCCATGGCTCTTGTGTGAAAAATATCAGAAATGGTTCATGTTGATCAGAAATTATACTTGCCCAAGACAATTAACCTGGCCAAAAATTATAACTTAAATAATTAATTTAAGAAAAAAAGCTTGATACAAAAACAACACATAATATTACTCTTTGAGTGTGTACTTGTATTAACCAAAAATGTATATGAACATATCGCTCATAACCTGATTTAATAAAAGAAAAAATTAATACCTTAAAAAATTTCAAGTAATGAATTAAATTTGTATTTCAATCTATATTAAAATTAAAATACTGGATTGAAAACTAGCTGTATAAAAAAATCAGTCTAGCTTCAATTATTCATTTGGACACAATGTATTCATTTATAACCGCTCACTTAAAATGTGTTAAGAACAGTTGTCTGTAAAAACCTGCTGAAACATAAAATCCACTATACATGACACATCACCAAAAAAGATGGTAC
>JAOXYB010025702.1:0-15924 GCA_028565635.1 Phoronis ovalis | reverse complement strand
TCTATGTATATGTATGTATGTATGTCTATGTATATGTATGTATGTATGTATGTATGTATGTATGTATGTATGTATGTATGTATGTATCATATAGTATTACTAGTAGTGCTTTTGTAAAAATGGTATCTCAATTGTCTGTCCTAAAGGTTGGTTCGTAGCCATGAAAATGTTTATGGGATCTGGAGTCGACGTGGGTAACGCATGGGTAACTGATTTCATGATGATGGGAGAAGGCAATCCAAATGCTTCCTCTGTTTTTGCGAACATTAGCTACAGATCGAGCATAATAGATAATTGGGACGAGATACATGTTCAATCGGTAAGGTAAAATAACTCCATCCCTAAAAATAAGGAACTGCACACTCTAATCAAGCTATTGTTAAGGTCATTCTCAAACCAAGTACATCCTCATTTTTTTAATCTTCGGCTATTTATAATCTTTAATACTTCCGATCAGAAAGTACGTCGTTTCCATTATAGTCTTAAATTATGTCCTAGAATTAGTTACATATGTTATTCTCCGTGGGTGCACGTATTAATCAAGCAACAGAAGATCTGATTTTAAGTTATCATTTGACCGTACATATCGTACTTGCTTCTTTTCTCATCACTATGACCAAGACCTTTTATTTAAATTCTACTCCATTTTATGGCTGTTTGATATTCCTATAATAATGATGTTCCTTATCATTTAATATACAATACAATCTTGTAACGCGTACTGTACAGACGCATTAGTTTACTAAAATTTGATATCAAAGCAAGTATGCTCATCAGGTGTGCTTTATTGGGCCTGTTGTTGGTAGGGCATTGATTACTGAATGTTATTAATAAAATCAAAATTTTATTTTTTAACCGTTTACAAATATTTATTTTAAAAAATCGGAGTTTGGTTGGTGATTGTTAGGCTAGCCGTATTAACATGTAACAGGATTACCACCACAAATGAAACTAATTGCTTCACAATTAATTGTAGGTTAAAATACAATTCCATGCCAGTAACGGTAATATGCTTAATTACCTCGTCCTTGATGCCCGTGGATCTGACAAGATAAACTTTTTTAAGCAAAATCGTTTATATACCGCACCCTGGAGTAGCATCTCTACGGATTCTGCTTTCGTTTTTTCCATTGCGGGGTATGTATTTATTAAATACATATTATTTTTACACTAAAATGTCTCATTTGCAAACTGTGCGAAAATTCCCTCCTACTAACTGTAGGTAAATTGTATGTAGATCTCAAATTATACGTTCAAATGTATATGGGTTATGTGGGGGTAGTAGTCTAGCCAGATACACTATCAAGGTCCTGCCAGACACTAACTAACGAACCACTAACAGGTTTAGGACTGTTATTTTAATGTGTGGTTGTGTACTAGGCTCCGTGCCGGCGGATTTTAATTTGAACACGGATACAAATCCTGAGAGACTATAGGCCTGTGAGGGAGTGAATCCTTTTATGGACTGAGTAAACCGTTTGGCCTCCTAACCAAACCAAAAAGTCATTTTAAGGACTAACCCTTGTGGCGAATACAAACCATCTTTAATAGTCTAATTCCTAGCTGATGAGGACAATCAAGTCCGAAACAGCAGTTGTCATAGCATTTAGGTGGACTAGAACACCTCAGTAAAGACCACACAAAACTTCTCCATAACATTAAGTTTATTAACAATAAAATTGATCTTATTAAAAACTGCACCAGCCAACTCCAATTGAGAACAACACATAGACCTGTCTCAGTCCATAAAAGGGTTCACTCCCTCACAGGCCTATAGTCTCTCAGGATGTGTATCCGTGTTCAAATTAAAATCCGCCAGCACGAAGCCTACTACACAACCACACATTAAAATAACAGTCCTAAACCTGTTACTGGTTCATTAGTGTCTAGCAGGACTTTGATAGCGTATCTGGTTAGACTACATAATACGTACTAGTATATTCAAAGAATACAACAGTAAGGATTCATAAACAACGAGCGGTTGGTATCCTGCTAATGAGACGTTTACTGAGTAGATAACAACACAAGTTCTGCTCATCTGAAATTTGAAAAAGGTTACTATAAGAAATAATTACCGCTATCACACACAGGTACTTCCGGTATGAATGTTTAAATAAAATTGTTAACTTTACATTTTTTGGATATGTTCACGAATGTGTAGTTAAGGAGTGCTTGTAATTTTAAATGCACAATATACATGGTGTTACTTTTGTAGTGTGAATTAAAACTTTTCTTATAGGCGAGATCGGAACCGTTTTTACGCCAGCAAAACTCATTCCGGTGGTTGTTCAGGCGTATGTGATTGGTTTTCAGTGGAAGACGGTCCCGAACCCACTTGTACTGACTGGAACTACAGACATCCGTATCCGTTCTTCTTGTATTCATCACAAGATGGTTGTGGAAAGCCCGGGAGTGGTATCAATGTTTTCATGTTCCTTTAGCGTGCCTTCGTAGGTTTTATATATAGGTCATATGTAAGGATCTGTTCTGTCGTTGCAAAAAGTCAAGTTTGTGACATATGGTAACAAAGTTCGTTTACCACTGACATATGGTAACAAAGTTCGTTCACCACTGACATATGGTAACAAAATTAGTTTTAGATTGACATAGGGTAGCAAAGTTCGTTTATGATTGACATAGGGTAGCAAAGTTTGTTTATGATTGACATATGGTAGCAAAGTTCGTTTATGATTGACATGTAGTAACAACGTTCCTTTACGATGATACTAAAAATGGGAGAGAAACAAAAACACATAGCCGTTTATTCATTTTCTGTTTTTGAGGCTATATCATGCCGCACATTCCGTCAGTCACAGAGTAATACTTGAATTATTTACGATCGAGTATGTGAATACAGTCTGAATAAACTTGTTCGCTAGTGTTACATTAGGTTTCCGAGTTAAGCTCTCTTCTGATAAAGTACTAAATACTAGTTTGTGACAGGTACTCATATTTTTCTGACGTCATGATCTTAGTCTGCTAGGGAATCGCTAGGGAATCACAGAATCCCGAATTCCTTAAGGATCATTCATGCATGCAACTCAACGCAAAATATTATACATACGACCATTCCGCTTACTCGGGTACTTGCCTGATAGGGCAAACATATTTTCATCCATGTGTGAAAAGGTCATATTTTATTTTCGTGCGGTGGGATTAATTGAATTATATTTGATCTTATTTCTTATGTGATACATCTTATTATGCTTTATGTTCGTGTTTTACGGTTGCAATAATTGTGTTTATGCAATCAGATTATCTTTTTTTACTTCTGTGCAATGAGATTGAATACTTTCCGCTATCCCTCCATTTCCGTCTCAGATACAGTATTTGCAGAATGAAAGTATGATAAATAACCCTCCATCGCAGATTTCAGGAGTTTGCTGTAACAATTTTGAATGGCCGTCCAATATAATTATCTTCTTAGGAGTGTAGACTGTGCCAGGTTGTGTACAACCTGTTTATGAATAGTTATTGTTGTCCAGGTGGGAAAGTCTCCTTTAATTGTCGTGACCCGCGATTGCAGATGTTTAGTACTTGTGATTTATAATTATATAAGAACGCAATTTTATTTCATTTTGAGCTGCCGTCACTACACCCATTTTCTCAATGTCCCATCACAACAGATATTTCTGACGTCATTTTACCGCATCATATAAACCAGTATTTTGAATATGCGGGAGAGCAAACTCGGTAACCTACTGTAAGTACCTTCTCGTGTGGACCATTCTTACTTTTTTTGTTATCTTGAAAAGCAGGAGAACGATAATCCCCTTAATACTTATACATAAAGCGGTGACAAAATCTCAGCCCACTCAAATTGTATCTTACAATAAATAGATATAAGGGTGTACTAAGCGGACCGAGCCAAATAGATAGAAAAGCTGATTACTGATTAGCTAAAAATCTAATGACGTATGTAGTCACCCTTGTTAAATTGAAGGAATATAATAATAATTGATTATGGATAAGGACAGACGTTGGGTGCGAACGTATAGACCACTAGCGGACTAGCGGACTTAAAAAGGTATTTTCCTTCACGCATAATTATTTTCATGCACTGAAGTTTTTTCCTGAGATACTTTTCTGTATTACTTCCCTGTAATGAATATTTCCCAGTTAATCTATTTGATGTTAACCATATTTCTGAGATGCAGCCGTTTCTGGATAAAACGAAATATTAATACCAAACACGAAGTTTGTTCTTACATTATATTGCTCACAGGTTATCTTGATAAAAGTTTCCGTTTTTAGCGAACAAAATGGCGGCGTAAAATTATCTCTAGTATTTACCTAAATATACAAGAACTATTTCAAATATTTCCAATAAATTAGCCGAATACGGTTTTTAAGTTTAAATTTAGTTTATCACAGTAAAAAAAAATTCTTGAAAATTTGCAAGAGTAAATCCTTCTCCCAATATTCAAGTCTAACTGCCATTAGCACATTATTTACCCAAAACATTATAATTATTTTCAGGGACGACATTTACATGACCAAAATAAATCCTTTTTTTTACATTTGTCTTGCGCATCTACATCAACTTTTTCTCAAGCACGACCTTTTTGTTTTTCTGCATACTTTTTCGGGCATTTTATGACTGGGAAAGACTACTTCAATTGATCTAGCTTCTTCCAACAACCGCAGCTAGTCAGGAAATCGTCAGTTCTAAATCTGTGAAGTGATCCTTGATCTAAAGCAACAACCATGTTATGACAAAAATATATTCTTTTGTTAATTTGCGTGTTAGGCATTTATATCAACTCCAGTTTAGTGTGTTATCAAAATATAAAATCGTACAATTGGAAATTATACAGAGCTTTGTGTTGTAATGGTTATCACATCCGCCTGTCATGTTAAAGATTCCGGGTTCGATCCTGGGCTTGTGCATGCCATTCAAGGCAAAGGATTACCCTCAACAGTAGGCACTATGTATCCCTCATGGATCCGATTCAGTATGCGAAGGAAGCGAAGCATGTAGCTTATAGCGTTTTATGAATGAACTGAACGACCGAACGGCGAACTACGTCATTGTTCATTCACAAAATGCGTCATACTGGGAAGATTTGGGTCCACGACCAAGTGCTTGCAAATGGTCTATTGACCATTAATTTAATTAGGCCTTCCTCTCCTTTGTATTGTTTATTTTCACTCAGGCGTAAAATCCGTACCTGCTAAGGTGAACAGTTAAATTAAGGCAAATAAGTAAACCTACATAGTTGAAACAAAATACTGGTATGGAGCTTCAGGAATCAGAAAAAAACAAACACAAATTTGAACATTCATCTTTTTAACAAAGCCCCTGTATAGGCAAAAACTAATTGTGCAAAAGTTTCAGATATGTAGATTGACCGGTTTTGACTTTATTCTTGGAATTTAACATTTTATTAAAAACCTAATGTGTTTTCCCAAAGTGTAATAGTACCGGCTACATGACCTACTTAGAGACAAAGAAGGAAGACTTAAAACGTTGTGACAAACAATGATTCACACCTTACAGTAGGTTTCCAAGTTATGCTCACCCGATAAAGTACTAAATATAATGATTTGTGACAGTCACTCAGATTTTTCTGACGTCATTTTACCGCATCAAAAACCATTATTTTGTATATACGAAAGAGCATAAAAATGGTAACGAAGCGTGAAGTATCAACTCTGTAGATAAAGAAATTCATGGGAGCATTCTATATATTAATTTTGTGCATTAAGTTATCTCAACTTATTCTATGTTACAGGCGAAATGAATGTAGAGACAACATTCGTTGTATCCATAGGTAAATTAAAATCAAGTTTAAAATTCTTTCTTGCTAGTAACATTGCGATTCAAAAAAATTAATATATACACTTGTTCTTTTGTTACTAGGAAACGAATTTTAAAAACGGTGTCGAGCACTAGATCTAATGTCTATCAGTTCTAACCATCCACTGCCAAAAGTTCTATATATTTATAGCATCACATGTTGAAGACGAACCATTACATCTCCTTAAAATACAATTTGCTGACCGATTTAGCAAACTTTAATCTGCTACTGTTATCAACTGTTTATTTTAATAGTCATTTATTCTAGCCATTTAATCATGAAACTCACAAAAGAACGCAAAATTCAATCTGCGGCTGTATTCAACTGGTTACTTTAATTTACTGTGTTGTCATTTAGTTTGGTTTTGTAGGTATTCTAATATGTTCATCACGTACCACCGAACAGCCCTGTGAAAATGGCCACACCTGTATTAGGCCTATGATATCAACCAGCAATGGTCTTTGTACATGTTATAGGGGTTATTACGGGGCCCGTTGTCAAAATGGTAGGTATATCAAAGTTACATGCCTTCTCTACAATCTCTACTAGTACATGAAAGGTATTAATAGATCACCTTATATTGAGAGTTACAGCGGTATTTCTGAGCGCTTGACCGAAGTAGCAAGAAACATACTGTGTTGAAAAACTGACGAGAGAGGACTGAAAAATACGATCGCTCTATTTTTATAACTTATTGTTCAAAATGTCCCTTGCTTCTGGCATTCCTTTTCTTTTGGCCCATGGGCAGACATCTCTGTTACGAAGTGGATATAATTGTTCACAGAGTGAGAGAAATCACCATTCCAAAATGTCATTTTTTATCAAAAATTGAGGGGATTATATTCAAGCCTCGAAGGTCATCTAGCTTTCTGTGTATTTTTCACTAATTCCACCAGGTGGCCTGTTGTTAGAGTTCAAAAGATAAGAGTTCGTTAAGACTGCACGAAACATACAACTTAAAGCTAAAGGTCAGTCATGGGTATAAACTAGCATACAATCTTAGAATATGTTATTCAGTTGATGGTAATTGGGGTGAATGGCAGAATACGACGTGTCCAGTGACGTGTGGCATGGCAAACATGACAAGAATTCGTTACTGTGATAACCCAATGCCACAAAATCAGGGATTATATTGTGGTGGAGATAACACTAGCATTATAGTGTGTGATACTCACGTGAAGTGTCCAGGTAAGCAGAAATAGCAGTTATCAATTGCAAGAGCTAGTCTTTACCTTAGATCTTGCTTTACTTTTTGACACCCAGCAGGATCTCATAGACCAACGCAGAGCTGTCAGCATGCTTTAATATTGCATGTACGATAATTAGAGGCTCTTATGTCAGAACAAAATATGAACGGAAACTTCGTTACAATTTTACACAAAGGCTAATAAGCAACGTCTTCCTCACCACATAGCTTTACACCAAAATTTGATCAGTTTTTCCAAGAGATAAGGACAACCTATCCACGAAAATGTAACTTTCAACCAAATGTAAACATTTAGAAATGTTTGTGTAACTTTTAAATATCTTCTGCTAACAAAAACAGACACACAGAGGGCAGTGAAAACATAACCTATGCACCAGCACATGTCTGTGGAAGTAATGATAATTGACGTAATTAATACATTTCAAAGTTAACGGTTTCTTAGAGGTTAAACAAATATATAAATTAACCTACACTGTGTATTTTCAGTTAATGGTAATTGGGGTGAATGGCGTAATGCGGCATGTCCAGTGACTTGTGGAATAGCAAACACAACAAGAATTCGTTACTGTGATAACCCAATTCCACAGTATCAGGGATTAGATTGTGTTGGAGATAATACAATCAACACAATGTGTGATAGTCACGTGATATGCCCAGGTAAGATGAAAATAGCAGGTATATTTTGCAAGAGCTTGTCTTTACAGTGATAGTGCTGTTTATAAACGATTATCAGTTTCAAATGGTAAATTTTACTAGTGAGAACAATCAGTCAACGGAATTAATACATGCACGCTAATTCAGAGAAAATGTATACAAGCAGACAAACAGAAAGACGGACAGACAGGGTAAATTCTTAAACTCTAAACCACCACCACCAGGATGTAATCAATATCATTTAAAGTTAATGGTACATGTACATTTGCGGTAGAAACGAACATATAACCTAGACTTTGTTTCTTTAGTTAATGGTAATTGGGATGAATGGGACAATGCGGCGTGTCCAGTGACCTGTGGTCTTGCAAACACAACAAGAATTCGTCACTGTGATAACCCAATACCACAGGGTCGGGGGTTAGATTGTTATGGAATTGATACTGATATTACAGTGTGTGATACTCTAGTAAAATGCCCAGGTAAGCAGAACATTTTAGTTATCTTTTGCAGGAGCTAGTCCAATCTGCATATCTCCATCCGTTAGTGTTCCGTACCTTCTCAACTAACGTCTAGGCTTAACCACAGGCAATTTTTGTTCCATTCCTTCAATTTAACAAGAGTGAAGCAATTACGTCACTAATCCTTTGCCAGCCGAGATAAGACTTTCTCTCCGCATGATCCATCGTCTATTCTATCATGGGTCAGCTCGATAGTCCGAATGTTCATTGGTTCAAAACTTCATCGATCACACTACATTGCAACTGTCACTTACCTCAACATAATCAATAAATCCTCCAACCTGAGAGTATCAAGCAGGTCAGTAAACACTAGGTGAATACTGGAATGCAGTCATCCATTGTGTAATTCATTTCCAATAAGGATCATCTAATATTTAGTACATACCTCATTCTGAAATGATACTCTGTCGTCAGACTATGGAGGCGTCTTTCCAGCAGTCATTTCATACCTTTTGTTAGTAGTGTAGAGTACTGAGAATAGTTAGATTGCGTCATTACCTCCTGCGTAGGTTAGTAGTAGAGTTTTGTTGTGAAGTATTATTGTGTATATTCACCGTTCTCATTTTCTGCCTCCATTTCATGGGTATTGCAACACGCGTGTTAATAGCAATCTTACGTGTTCATGTGTTATAGTAGCAGAGTTTTGTTTAGAGTATTGCGACAAAGCTAGGTGTGTATTTACATTGTTCTCATTTTCTTATGGGAATACACTTGATTTAATATTATATTCAGTTTGTTTATTTAGTCTTTATTTACTTTATACATTTTAATAACATTTAATACAATTTGTGTAAATATGTGGTACATAGTAAACAAGAACAAAAACATACAGGAGAAAAAGAAGCCCAAATAATGTGCATTCCAGAAATCATTACGCTAACGTATCGTCGTAGGGGCACGTTTTAAAATCGAAGAGGGGACTCTGTTTGGGAAACCGCATTGAGGGACCTTTTCAAAAACCTATTCACACACGTGTACCAGTAATACATTTGAGTCGAACAACCGGGATACAGCGTCGGCTGGCAGGCAATATGAAAGTGGGTGCCCACGCTCCAAACACAGCTTTTCTAAAAATAACTAGCTAATATAACATTGTTACGGCGGCACGAAAAATCCTTTATCGCGAAATTTGTTGGAACCCACTTTATATACCCCGGGATAAAACAACAGAAAATCATTTTTTAATATCATTATTACTCATTCCAAAAAAAAAACAGTGTTACCAAGCAAAACGAGTTAGAACCCTGAATAGTCATTTATGTTGCATGAAAAAGAAGTACACGTAACAGATGAAAATAAACAAAATATATTACGATCTTTATGCGCTGTGAGAACTCTCCCTGGTACATTACCATTCAATATCAACTATTCTTTTCGCGGAATACCCGTAAGGATCTCAAAAGGAGACAGAAACATGATAACACGTATATGACTCGTTATGCCTTAATTATTATAAAAATGAAGAAAAAGAAGCAGCAAATAACAGTAGCAATACAATTGTAGTAGCAGTTAACGCGGGAATCGTTAAATGTGCGCACGGGTATTTATTTCGGGATATATCAGGTTCGTTAAAACTCCACGACATTCCCTGTAATGGGTCTTTCGGACCAATGAACCTTCGGATTAACGAACTTTCGGACCAGTGAACCTTCGACATGGACTATCGACATGAACGGCTCACTATGAATAGGTATTGTTTTTTGCTTAGTGGACTACAGATAAACTATGACAGGACAACGTGTGTGTGATCGACTCCCTACCCGCTTCGTCCACTGTTATACCTATTATTGCAAGCTGCAAATTGATTGGTGTCAAAACTTTCGTGACACTTTATGTAGAATAAAGGGATTATCGTTCTTCAGGTTTTCGAGATGTTAAACAAAAATTGATTATGGTTAAGCCCAGACGTTAGTTGAGCAACCGATGCGATTACCATCTATCGATAAACAAGGTTGATGGGCTGACCGCCATCACCAAAAAGTAAAGCCTTAAAATATAGTCTGTATAATATAGAAGATACAATCAACGTTAGTCTCATGGGAATTGGTGATGGTTTAGTTTTAACACTGTTTAAAAAAATATTGTTGTTATTGCTTTTTATTTCGAAAGTCTCTAGTAAACCCAGTATAATGATATCTGCAAGAGAAGTAACTCATATTATAAGTAATCAAGAAAGCTCCTGGCGGATTCGAACCTGCGCTGGTGATATCTGAAAACAATGAAAAATCGAGTGCATTAACCACTACGCCACGAAGGCTTGAGATGCTGATCACTGATTTGCTATCCCTTTTGTCAACCGAAGCGATTACCATCTATCGATAAACAAGGTTGATGGGCTGATCGCCATCATCTAAAAGCAAGACCGTAAAACTATATCATAGCCTTAGAATATATTCTGTACAGCATAGAAGCATTGCAGAAGATACCATCAGCCATATTTATTGAAGATGGAGTAGAAACCATCATCCTTATTTATCGAGTGATGGAATTCGCATGGGGTGCAACGTTGAGAGGGTGTATGTATTCAGACTTGAGTTAGTCTTTCATTTGATGTTACTGTTTGAACACCTACAATTCGGCTTTTGTGACTTTAAGGTTCCAATGACATATTTTGCTAGTGATAATGTTGTTAGTTACATGTAAGTAAAAGTCAGTCAGTGACCATCCCAGTCTGAAAAAAAAATATCCGTTAGTATTCCGGTCCCTGTCAACTAACGTCTGGGCTTATATTAAACATGATAATCCTTTGTTATATACCTTCAATTTAACAAGAGCGAAATAATTACGTCAGTAATCTTTTGCCAACCGAGATAAGCCTTCTCTCTGCGTGATCCATCGTCGCCTATCACGTCTATTCTATCAGTATGACTCATTCTGTACCGCCGGTGAGTTTGTTTTTTGCTTAGCCTACTATCGTTAAACTCTAGCAGCGCAGCAAGTGCTGTGTGATCGACTCCCTGCCTGCTTAGTCCATTGTTATATATATTATTATTGTAAGTTGCAATTTGATTGGTGTCAAGACTTTCGTGGCACTTTATATAGAAATAGGGGATTATCGTTCTTCTGCTTTTCGAGATAATAAACAAAAATTAACTATGGTTAAGCCCAGACGTTAGTTGAGTAGGTATGGGACACTAACGGGTGGATTCAATCAGACTGAGACCATCACAAAGCAATCAAACTTAGTTTTACAGGCATGATAATTGGAGGCGGCTAATACTATTCAGAGACTATACATGTACACAGATAAACAGAATGACAGACAGGGATAAATGGCAAATCTCTGCACCACCACCTGGCGGGGGTAACACTATTTGATGTAACCAATACCATTTAAGGTTAATGATACAGTAGCAGTAGAAACTAGCATGTAACCTATTTAAAAATATGTTTCTTCAGTTAATGGTAATTGGGGTGAATGGCATAATGTTATGTGTCCAGTGACTTGTGGAATTGCAAACACAACAAGAATTCGTTACTGTGATAACCCAGTGCCACAGTACCAGGGATTAGATTGCTATGGAATTCATACTGGTATTATAGTGTGTGATACTCACGTGATATGCCCAGGTAAGCAGAAAAGTATAATTATCTTTTGCAAGAGCTAATCCTTACATTTGCTCGTACTGTTTATACATCAATGACTTGGCTTTGTGGCTGTAAGTTTCCAATTGCATATTTTGCTAATAAGAATGCTGCTACGTGTAGGGAACATGATTTAGACTCGACTCCAGAACAATCAGTCAACCTTATTCGTACATGCCCACTAATTGAAGGCTGATTCAGAGCATACATATGCAAGCAGACAAACAGAAAGACAGACAACAGTAAATGTCTAACCTCTGCACCACCACCTGTTGGTAGAGGTGATAACAAGGACGTAATCAATACCATTTACAGTTAATGGTAAAGTAGCGGTAGAAACTAACATGTAACATACAACATGTTTCTTCAGTTGATGGTAATTGGGGTGAATGGCAGAATACGACGTGTCCAGTGACTTGTGGCATCGCAAACATGCTAAGAATTCGTAACTGTGATAACCCAAGGCCACAGTACGAGGGATTAGATTGTGGTGGAGATTACACTAGCATTATAATGTGTGATACTCATGTGAAATGCCCAGGTAAGCGGAGAATATTAGTTATCCTTTCCCAGAGCTTGTATTTACATTTGAAACTAATGTTTTTAAATTTACAACCTGGCATTTTTGACTGTAAGTTTCTAATGGCAAATTTTACAAGGGAGAATGTTATCATGGTCCCAACCCGATGTTCCCACTAGGGGCGTTGATGTTCTTACCTTTGTGATGTCATTCAGGTGAAAGGTCACGGGATCATTTCTTTTTTGGAAGCGTTGTGAGCTGAAGTAGTGCCAGAAAATATACAAATCACTCAACGCGGATGCAATAAATATAAGAGTATGACATATGACGATAAACAAGGAATGTGACTCCGGTATTTTTATTATATTTTTTATAGCAACCACAAATTAAATAATCATACTGAAATATTTGGGAGTTATTATATTATTGATAAAATTGTCATTAATTAAACCAGATAATTTCATGTCCATCTCTTAGGCCAGAAAAGGTGATGCGGAAGGTTTCGCAAAGGTAAACGCCCAGAGAGCAAATTGAGGTCAGAGAATTAGAAGCAGAAACTCAAAATCTCCATTTCACTACATTCTGAATCATTACAAGACTTTATCCGGCGTCAATAAATGCTTTTTTAGTGCTGGAGCGAAAACTGGAAACAGATTACTGTAACAACCATTAATAAAAATTGTATAATCTGTCATGTATCACAGGGACCATAAAAAATATTTACTACATTTTCACCGACAGAAGCTTCTAAGATTCACACTATAAAACAATAAATTATAAATTACCATGAAAGTATTTAGTACATCTTCACTTAAGAGTAGTAAAATTGACATTACAATACACTCAACTATAAATACTACTTCCCATAAACAATATTTACATGTTAACTGAACATAATAAAACGAGAAATAAATTATAAATGCACCATAAAGGCACACACAGCTTTGTTATAAAAATAAATTCAGCTCACATGGTATTCCAGAAAAAGATGTGGAAGGAAGAGAACTATTGTAAACAAAACAACTACTCAAGGATACAATACAACTGCTTTCCCCTTTAATGTCCTCTTATTTTTTAGCTGGAACAGCCCAAAACGCACAAGACCAATTGATGTAATCGACCGATAGAAATAATGTAATATGTAGTTCCATTCTAGCTGAGAATCTTGCCGGAATCACCGAAACATGCTAATTTTTCCGAGTGACACACTTAACCCAGTCTGAATAAATCAATAGCATCCGTTAGTGCTCTGTTCCTTCTCAACTAGCGTCTCGGCTTAACCATATTCAAATGTCGTTATACACCTTCAATTTAACAAGAACGAAATAAATACACCATTTAACTTTTGACACAATCGAGATTAGCTTCTTTCTCTGTGATTGATCTATTTTACTAGTTACCCGCTTAGTCCGTTGCAAGCGACAATTTGATTGGTGTCTAAAATTTCACGGGCACTTAATATATAAATAAAGGGATTATCTACTTTTTGAGATAATAAAAGAAATTTGACTAGGGTTAAGTCCAGACGTTAGTTAAGAACGTATGGCACACTAACGGATGGTTTTATTCAGACTGCACTTAATAACCCACCCTCCAAGTTTCGTACAAACATTTTTGCAACTTTTTGATTCATCCATCTAGCAACAAAGCAAACAAATAGAAAGAGAGACAGATAGAGAGAATTGAATACATAAATTCTGAACGACCATCTGGCTTTCAATACATTCTAAAGCTAATGGCCACTAAGCTTTAGAAACTAACTTCAAAATGTTTTGCAGTTGATGGTAATTGGGGTGAATGGCAGAATACGACGTGTCCAGTGACTTGTGAAAGTGCAATCATGACAAGAATTCGTTACTGTGATAACCCAATGCCACAGTACGAAGGCTTAGGTTGTGTTGGAGATAACACTAGCATTATAATGTGTGATACTCATGTGGAATGCACAGGTAAGCAGAAAATAGTAGTTATCGTTGCAAGAGCTTGTTTTTCCATTTGATAGTGATGATTATAAACTTACAACTTAGTTTGTGGGAATCTAAGACTGGTGGCAAAGGCAATAATAATAACTGAGACAATGAATACCACTTAAATCTAATGGCTAGTTACCGGTATGAACTAGCACATAATGTATCGTATATATATAACCTTAACAGATCGATTAGGCAGTTGTAAGAAATATATATAGCGGATTCTCTCCTCAGGACTATGTATTTTTTGTATAACGGATTCCCTTCCCGCACATCTATCTATATTATATATATAGCGAATTCCCTCCCGCACGTCTATCTACATTATGTATAGCGGATTTCCTCCGCTTGTTGATTATAAATAACCTGTATGATTGTATGTAAATCAGGGTTGCTCGCTTACATTTGAACAATAAACTTCGTGTCGTTCTCATCAGGTATCACTCTTATTGCTCGTCTTTTTACGAACTAATGCAGACTCAGCCAAAACATGATTTTGAAAAAATAATTTCTTTTGCACCTGCATTTAATGTTCTTAACAAAATTATATCAGATCTTTAGTTTCTACTAACCTAGGTTACGAGAATTTTCATTAATAAAAATGGGCTTTTTAGCACAACACAATCAGCATACTGGCTGATACACTTAGTCAGAGAACTTTCAGTCCTTTCTGAATTGATGGGAAGAGGTCACATGATCACTTGATCCCAGCCATTCATACATTGGAGGTTGTCCCTGTTCTAGGACCGGCCTGAGAGGTCTAATATATATTGCCTCTTTGATATTTCTGGCTATTGCATCAGTTGTAAATTCCTGGTTCAGGATCTTATAATTACTCCACTTTGTGACCAGTGTTAGAACAATTTTATATCTTAATAGTGTATTACGATAACTCGCTTACCATTTCTCTACAATATTTACGGATTATAGCTTTTTTTTCAAACGTAATATAAGTTGATTTTTAAAATAATACATGACAACAGGATCGTTTAATGAGAAACATTATTAATTTCATGAACAGTGGACGGGGATTGGTCAGAATGGAGCTCAAGTAGCTGTTCGGTGACATGCGGCAACGGGAGAAGTGTCCGAAATCGTATCTGCAACAACCCTAAACCTTATCCTGGTTTATGCTGTGCTGGTGAACCTGAACAAGTACAATTGTGTTTTATAAATGTCTCATGTTGTAATGCCCCACCATGCGCAGGCTAGTTACCTTTTAGTTTTTGTTTTTATTAACTGTATTCTGTTTTCATGTTATCTACATGTTGTATACCTGACTGCTGTATGCCAGCACTTAATTCTATTACTTATTTTCTCAAACCCAGATATTTACACTATTTATTGATATGTTCATAAATGAAGAGTGTATAGAAAGATGTGCTGGTCGTGGAAAAATAAAAATAATCCTAAATTGTGCAATTTGGACTTGTTTACTGACAGTTTACTCTTTTTATATATAGTTTATGGAGGGTGGTCTTCTTGGTCTGTAATATCTATATGTAACACACACTGCGGACTTGGAAACGAGACACTTTATCGAACCTGCACTTACCCCGAACCGTCACATGGTGGCTCATACTGTGAAGGACAGGATAGAACCACTCGTGTATGTGGCTTCGCAAACCCTTGCCCCAGTAAGTGTATACATAGGAGCTTACATGTACGT
>JAOXYB010025691.1:2092-15926 GCA_028565635.1 Phoronis ovalis | reverse complement strand
ACATGATGGATCTTGTACATAAACTGTAATATGTAAATGTAGCTGATGGCTGATATGATCGCAACTTGTTACATTGATTAGTCGTATGCTTTGCTGGTATCTATTTAGCCTGGATTAATAAAACATATCTACAGCAAATATTTAGCTATTACGTAACAAGAAAAACAATTTTTTATTTTGTCACTTTAAACTGTGATTTCTTTTAACTTTAGTAAAAATGGCATTTCATTATGCAAGACAATTGTTCTTCTCATTGGAACAGTAATTTACTTTTAGAAAGAGTTGAACTAATAACTAAGTTATAAAGTAACAAAGTATTTAAGTATGTTAAAATATCCAGATTACCTGGTTAAAACTTACCATCAGGATCTCCTGATACTTTTGAATAAACAATTTGTTGATTTATACCAGCGTCCAAATCAGATGCTGATATTTGTGTAATTGATGTTGTAACAGGAATGCTTTCAATTACAGTTGCCATATAATCAGCAGATGAGAATTGTGGTGAATTGTCATTCATATCAGTCAGAGTTATATAAACCTAAAACAATGAATGCAACAATACACTTAACCCTACTGTTAAAACTCGGAAAGCACATCAGTAAGTGAACATTCTAAACATTTTTTACGGCAAAGCCAAAATGCTGAGATATATGATGAGATGTTTGAAAAAATACCGACCCTTACAAAATGATACTGATCTCAGGCAGGTGACCAGTGGCTATTTCATGAGCTGGTTTGAGTTAAATGCCAAATGAATGTAATATCATTCACTGGTTTGGTATTCATCTGCCTCAAGTCTGTTATTTTAAGGAATATTTCTTAACAATTATGTGAAAAGAGAGGGGATTGTAATGTAAAATAGGTTATACTTTTAACCATTCAGGCACAGCTATCATAAAATGAGTACTTCTATAGCCATTTGTATATAAATATAGTAATGTTATTAAGTAAACTATTTGTCCTGCAAAACAGGTCTGTTAAATGTATTACCACACTTTTTAACTACTTACTGGGGCTACTTGTTGTCTTCGTAGGTTAGCATTCAACGGACTATCAAAGGCTGTGACAGAGATAGCAATAACTGGTGTCAGTTCACGATCTAACACAGCACCTTGCTTAACAGTAATTTCTCCCTGAAAAATATTTTTACACGTATATGATTAAGTGATATTTTTACAAAATACGGTTATCGAATAAAAATGGCACAATAGAAATAAGTCATGTGATTGTATTCATTTACAATGGCTACAACAACCAAATACCGACTGCATGACAACTTTCTCTTAAATGGGTTATTTCATAATACTGACTTTTTTGCTATGTGTCACTGTAGCCACTGGGCCATTTTGGCATTGAGTAGAAAAACACACTTGCATTTCTTATAGCATAACAACTGAACTGCATGCACCATATGTAAGATGACTGTTGCTTGTTTTTGCTTAATTTTTTTAAAGTCTGTTGTCTGTTATACTATTCACAGAAAAACATTGTTTATCCATCAGGTGTTCAAATTTTCAACACTTTGTAAGAAATTGTGAATTTGGCATTTTTAAATAAGCATCATTTCATATTTTAGATAACTGGCTCTTTTCTCTTGATAAATGTGTTATGGAGGATATTTTGATTATTTATATATTCATGATGACAAGATACTATAGTTATAACAAAAATAAAGAAACAACAAAAAGTGGGTCATAACAAAAGCCAAACTTACTGAGGTTGTGTTAATACTGAATCTATCTTCAGGGTCATTCACACTGTAGCGTACATCTCCAAATGTACCAAGGTCAAGGTCAGCTGCTTTCACAGTGATAACGGAAGTTCCAGCAGGGGAATTTTCAGGTATGCTAGTTGTATATACACTCTGAAATGGAACAATTCAAATCGTCAAATAATGATCAAGAATATTGGAAACTACATTCACTTGGAAAACTGCAGTCAGATGAAGCATGAAAAAAGAGTATATTGGCAAAAAGTTTGAAAATTTAATTCAAAGAACACATCAAACTATCCAATGATTCATAAATTTTACTTTGTGCTGAAGTCTGATAGATTATGAAAACTATATTTTCTGCCAAGTCAAATGCCTGATTCACTTGCATTGTTATTATAATTATGCACAATGCTTAAAAGTAACTCTACAGAATTAAAAGTCAATTTTGTGGATAATGTTAGAGCAGTGATGTATCTTTTTGTTATTGGACATCTTTGTTCCATAACAGTGTCAGTTAATTTTTGTGTTTCAAACATCAGTGGTCAGTTTAGAAATGTTCATTTCTTAATGTGCTAAAATATGTTACAGTGAACAGAATCCCATACTACTTACATAATATGGTATTAATCAGGTGTTGTTAGAACACACAGTGTAATTGGGTATTGTTTTTCTGCTATTTTCCATAAAATAATGTTGTCACACTTCAAATTTTTGTCACAATCCAGTTTCTATTGTACCATGCATGCACATTCGAAACCAATAAAATTTCACAATATTCTGGTTTCAATTGAAAAGTATTTACGAAGTATTTCTAGGAATTGTGAAACATGCTCACAGTAACATGCAAGAGGAACCATTTTACTTCCAGAGATAAAAACATTTATTATTTTGAGAGTTCCAGTTTTTCCGATGGATATTTAAATGGATAAAAACAGCAACAACTAATGAACACAAATCTTGGTTATTACAGATAAGGATTATCGTACTGTGAGGAAGAGGCAAAAACATGTAATAAGATTATAAAAAAATAGTTTTTTGGCTTTTTTTAAGGTGGCGAGTACCATTCGGCACAACTAATTGGAACCGTATACTTCATGTCATATTTCAATATAGTTGTAAAAGAACGTTTTCAACAAAGGTTCTAACTGGAAGATTATAAAAATATACTTTTTGAAACATGATTCAATAATCAGGAAAGCGGCCATTTTGGGTAAACTCATTTTTTTGAAAAAGCAAACTTCAAAAAATTATAACTCCCTGAAACTTGGCCAAAATTAACTTCAAATGTACATGTATATATTATATGAATGTGTCAGATTTTAAATGTTTTCTTTCATGCAAAAGTTCTTTCATTCAAAATTCAATTGCTAGACAATTTTTCATTTTTTAGAGGCACTTTTTAACAATATATATTGAAATTCCCTGTTAATTTTGGCTAAGTCTCAACTTATTCTAGATGCTACTTACTTTTGTTTGATATTTTTTTTAATGAAACAACAACTAAAATAGTGCAATCATAACTAATAACTGACATGAAATTCATGCATATTGCCTAACACACCATTTATGAAAACTACATTATTCTTACCTCTGGCCCTGTAATCTGTATAGAAAAATTAAAGAATTGAAAAAGAATGACAAGTTGATAATATAGCATGTATATCAACACAGAAATAGATCAAGGTAGAAAAAAATCTACAGTATCAAAAACTTAGCCACAGAAACTTATTTCATAAAGTAATGAAAATTATGGATGCATTACAAATACCAACTTAGTCCAATTTACAGTTCGTAAAGAGTGATGTAATCCTTAAATTTGGAAAATACAAAAAAGCAAAAATTAGCTGCCAGCTAATTCTCATCCTACAATGTCTTTACTCAATGTGCATAACAGAATTTGGCTTGCAAAAGTTGACCTACAAACTTGCATTACCAAAATATACTGAAGATTGAAAACAATGTTGCACTATAAAATAATTAGTATACAGAAAGGGAATTGATAAAATTTATCAATAAATAGAAATTTAGTATTTCTAGCTATAACAAAAGTACAGTACCTCATCAAATTGTGGTGTATTGTCATTAATATTCTCCACAGTTATGTAAACTCTGGCAGTAGCACTTTTCTGTGGTGAGCCATTATCGAAAGCAATCACATCAAAGTATGTTGACTGGATTTTTTCATAATCAATTCGAGCTTGGGTGCTTACAACACCTACAATGTTAGCCTTGGTAAATAATGTTGTTTATAGCAAATTATTCCATAAATTGATTGATTGCTTAATGTGCTGCATGTTCAATAAGCAAGAAGATTCATAATATTATGTGTATTTCATAACTGCTTTCTATCTGCATGTTTATGTAACTCACTAGTTGCATTTCCTTTGCAGCATTATATAATATTTCATTACAGAATAATGTCAAACAATGAATTTAGTTTATCATATTAATGTCAGCAAATAGTATACTTGCTAAGGATTACTTTCTTACTATAATGATATCATTTGGTAAGCTCAAGTATTTTAGTCTTCCATTCATCCATTTTCTTTGCACATATTTAGACAGTTATCCCAAGTTACTGTTCCTTGTTCAACATCTTTGATCAATACGTATGACAAAGGGTTACTGAAAATACTTTTTAACTTCAAGGTGCAGAAAACAAGTTATAATACCACTTGTTAATACCAACCTGTTTGAGGGTTGATTACAAAAAAGTTGTTAGGATCATTTGATATCTCATATTTATTAACAATGCCATCAGGATCAGTGGCAACAATAGATGTAACAACTGAACCAAGTGGTTGTTCTTCTTTCGTAGTTCGGTTATAAACCGGTAAAGAAACTGTCCAAGGCGGTACAAATTGGGGAGGCTCACTGTTGACATCCGTGATTTCAACAATCAAAGTACCTGAAACATATAAGGTACAGTAGCTGACAACTAATTGAGAAGGGAGTAGTTTAAGTTTCCTGGAACCTATTGTACGTTGAAGATACTTAAGTACGTATTATTTCACACAGTCTCCAAAACAGCTTGGAACATCTTACACAAATAAAGACACAAGTCATTAATTTAATTACATGATACAACAGCCTCTGGCTATATTTTTTATGGTTATTACTAAGTATAATTCACGTCAAATAAAAAGACAATGGCAAACACACTAGAATATCTATGATCATACGTAATGATAAAAGAACAGTAAGCTCACAGGAACTTCAAGTCAAAACAGAAATTTGATTTACTATTAATAAAAATGGAATTTAAATGTTATCTTACCAATGCCAGTTTGTATTGGAGTAGCATTAGTATCATACGCGTTGATATCATACTGTACAGTTGCAGCCTTATCACGATTTAACAGCTGGGCAACAGTTACTTTAGCTGTGTCAGGATCAATTTTGAATAAATTCTGAAAAAAACATAATTTATAATTTATCTATTTCCACATACCGATACTGGAAATAATATGTACGCAAATGATTTACATATTATGGTTGCTCCGTTTTTTTTTGAGATGTATGTTTTAATGTGTTAACATGAAAAGGGTAACCAACCCAATAGACTATTTGCATGTACTTGAGGGTGCTACAGTCAGACCATTTAAGACCCTTTCAATACCGGCATCCTTTAGTTATACATAAAAAGTTTGTTTTTTTTAAATCTCACTTTAGAAAAGCTTTAATCGGTGAAAATTTAACAAAATAAAAAATATAAAGAAATAGTTGTTTATGTATTGATATGCTCACAAAAAGGAGGGTATTTTCTTAGAGCAAACATAAAATTTTTTTTTGGTTTTGGCTTAGCATGCGAAGAATGCGTTTTGTGAATGAATCGCGTGAGCGCACACAGAACTACGTCATTGTTCATTCACAGAATGCGACATGCCGGGATCGTTTGGGTCTGAGACTGGTGGCTCCACCAAGTGCATGCAAATAGTCTATTGCTACAACTAAAAATTCTACAAGCAAATATAATAATAATATCACAAGCACCTGCTTTCACCAGTTTTAATTTCCATCAGTATATTCAAAATTCAACTAAAACCAAGGTACTTACTGTAAAATCATAAGAGGCACGATCAACAGGGTTTCCCACCAAATCCCAAGCTTGGCGTGCAGTGCCCAATGAATAGGTCAAAGTTGCATTAACATCAGGGTCATTTGCAGTCAGTGTGGCTACAGGTGCATCAATAGGAGAATCTGTAAGAATTAAAGTAACTTACAATATAAATAATCTTTTCCCACATCAGCCCTTCTTTTAAAAATTTATCTCTGAGGATCATACAAATACCAAACAAATCCTTTGTGAAAATCAACAACCACAATTGCCTATTAGAATATTTATTAGTTAAAGTTTAACTTTACCTTCTGGTATTCGTGCTCTTTTAGTTGGTGGGGTGAAGAATGGATTCTTATTATTTGCATCGATAATGGAAACATATACTGTGGCTGTTACAGTAGTCCTTGGCTGGTCTCCTAGATCATTAGCTGTAACCTGGTGAAAGTTTTAACTTGATTATGAAAACTAAATAAATATTTAGCTTGGATTTGAAAGTTAGCTATTCCAATACTGACCAATCAGATGTGTCAATATAAAATATTAAAGTCAAATTCATCGAGCAGAGTAACAGTTCTGAATACTAAACATCATAACATTAGTGGCTCTGCAAGCATAATTCAGTAACAGTGACCTGTTACTCTATGTTACTGAATGCCATGTCTTTTTGCATTTTGCATTTTTCTTTAGGTACTGTCATACTAATTATGTCTTTATAATAACAGAATTTGCTTATTTTACTAAAGTGTATGTCTGAATAATAAAATCATGTTCAATAATAAAATGTTTGTTCAAAATAGATATTCCTCCCATTCCAACAGTCACGTTTGTATTTGATAAGTATACAGTTGTTCCGTAGATAGCATTGTTTATTAGTTAGACACATTGCTTGTAAATTTTCACTGTTACAAGAAATTAAGTAATTATCATATCAAAAACTTGCCAGTATGGTGTACAGGGCCTTCACGTCTTTATCAAATGTAGCTCCACTGCTTACACGGATGACTCCAGAATCAGCTCTAATACCAAATTTGTCTTCAGCTCCAGTGACGATTGCATATCTTATTACTCCATTCTGACCACTGTCAGCATCTGTTGCTTCAACAGTTTCTACAGTTGTACCTAAAAAGGGTATTCAAACATTTCTGTATAAGTTGGCAATATTTCATAAAACAGAAATATTTAATGAACACAAATATATATAAAAACAACAAACACGACATGAAAAAGAATAAAAAACATTTATATTTTAGCTAGTAGGTATGTATCAAGCACTTAGATAAGAGTTCTTGTTTTCTAAAGTGATTTTTCTAAGAGGATTTTGTTATCAAATTGACTGTTTGTAAGATCTTTTCCTGGGATTATCTTAGTTTCGAGTGTTCCATGCTCCAAGTGTACTATTGCTATTATCAGTTCATATGATGTTCCACAGGTATCAGTTAGTTGATTTTATTTGTTACATTTGATAAAATCAATTTGACTGAGACATTACCATTCAGATGTAATTCCTAGATCATGCATCTACAGAGAAAAGAAGTGAGGAAAAGGAGTTGATCTATGATACCTTGAGGTTTCAAACACGATTTATCATCCTAAACATTTAGGAATCTTTATCTAATAGAATATTAAACAGCATCCAACACGCCCTGGATTTTTGTATATGGCACTTAAACATTTCATAAAGCCCAGATAAAGGACAGGAAATATCCATGACAAGAATGAATATTCACAATGCTTGTACATAGAAAAGCTCTTCATTTGAAGAGCTAAGACACTACACATGCTCTATAAAGAATCATGCAACATCATCTAAATTTTTCATGTCTAACAAAGTCCTGAACATTATTTTGGGGACTGTAGTTGACTCATGCAGTTGTATTCAAACATGTACAGTCTGTGTACAAAATCATGTTTGTCTGAGTCAAACACACAAGAAGTGAAAAAAGATTAGCATGTCTGCATCAAAGTTAATTTTAGTCAGTCACAGATTTGAGCTATTCCATGAGAGCTTTCGGTTCTATGAATGAGTCTATACCAATCTGACAAAACACAGGAGAAATCACATGTTTTCTAGACTTGACAAGGACCTTTTGTTAGTGCCAAAAGTTCTCAAGTTTTCTGTGAGTGAACTAACATTACCTTGATTAACACCAGACTACAAAGACTTAGGATTTATTGACAAACTTATATTCTTCTGCTGAATTCTAAAAATTACCCTTCCCTGTTATGAGTTTGCAAGTGTGCATAATGTGTCACCGAAGGTGACGAATCAGGTATTAAACCTGTCATAAAAATGAAAATAAATAATATATAAAAGGTGTATTAAAAAAATAACAACTGTGAATTTTATGATTTTGTAAGTGCAAATTTGGGATAACCTGTTGACAATTCAATGAAACATTTTAATAATTCAGTTATAGTATGTGCATTAACGTATGATAAATTATAAAAAAAGGTGACTGAAATTCACAGTAAAAGTAAATCAAAATTAAATGCAAGTTTGAAAAACTTAATATGCAGAAAAACATAATTGTATGAATGGTAAGATTAAATGTAGATAAGCACAGTTGCAGGAGCATACAAACCAAATGTCTATACCATTTGAATGTGATCGCTTTCGTCGATGCAATCCTATACATACAATATTTGTTCAATGAGGATTTTTTCGTTATTACATATTAAATAATACAAGTGGCATTGCCAATGTTGTGAGGTCCTGATATTCATTTGATCGAAAAGTTGTTCACTTTCTTAAGCTCCTTTTTGATTCCAAACATAAATGACCTTTAAATGTATTTTTTAACTTTGAAATTGATGCACCCGAATTAAGAAGCCACTTAAGTTTAAAAAGTTTTTTATTGCTAAATTTGAATATCAGCTTTGTTTTTGAACTATTTCCGTTGTTATCTAAAAACCCATGAACAGTTCTTCATGTCCTCATATCTATTCTATATGCTTATTTGTTCCTGTAAGCATGCAAGCAAACTTTAAAACTCAATAACATATAGTATACATGTTAGGACAAAAAAAACATGCACAAAAGATTAAAAAGCAGATACAAAAACAAAACAGCAACAAGACAGATCTGTGTTGTACCCAGTCTGAATAAATCAATCCATTAGTGTTCTACACCTCCAAACTAACATCTAGCATTAGCCATAATCAATTGTTAGAATAAACATTCAATTTAACAAGAGTCAATAAATATGTCATTAAACTTTTGACCAATCAGAGATCAACCTTTGTCTATCATTCGACTATGGATGATTGACCTGTTTCACTACTTGGCTGCTTTAGCGTCAAGTACAATGGTATTACTTTTATACCTGTTTATTGCAAGCCGCAATCTGATTGGATGGTGAGTCTATCTATGGTTTGTATATAAATAACAGGAGCATGATTATTTTGTTTTTCCAAAATATTAACAAAAATAGAAGCAGTTAAGCCCAGACATTATTTTGTAGGCACAGGACACTAATACATTGTGTTATTCAGATTGTGTTGTACCTAAACAACTCATAGGTATAATACAGGATATTTAATGTTATATTCACTATAAGATATCATAACAAAGCTTTGCTTTTCATCATAAGTATTAATGGCCAAGATCAGTCAAATTAACAATACTTTTTACAAGGGAGGATACTTATGGATATGCAAATGCGCAAGTTATCAAATCATTGTAGTAGAGAAGATTATCTACAAGTTTTTATGTTCTTGTACTGTCTATATAGACATTATGATTCTTGTTTTACCATATAGGTTATGTGAAATAAAATTACTAAACTGTAACAGGATGTTTTATTTTACTTTTTCATAAGTATATTTTGATGTACAATTTCTACCAGCAATTTTACTCTAAACCTCCTGCATTTTCACCTTAAATGTAAAAATAACTACAATTTTGCAACTGATGAAAAATAACAATTAACAAATTACAATAATACATTAATTTTTATATGTGTATGCATAATTATAATATGTACCTGATGGTGTATCTTCACGAATCGTGGCTCGATAAATCAGTTGTTTCCATACAGGTGCATTATCATTTCCATCCTGCAAGAATGGAAATTAAATAGCTGTAAAGCCTTAATTGTACATATATAAAACAAAAGAAAAGAAAGAAAAACAAAGTACCTTTATGTTTCTTTCACTTTTTAGTTTCATTTATTTGCTTTTCATTTTCAGTTGTTCAACTCGTTTAGTACAAATTCATCCCTTATATATGTGTGTGTATATAAGGTGTCATATATATGTAAAAACTATGTATATGTGTGTATATAAGATTACCGCCAACCTTCCTAATCGAAAAATTTCCTTTTCAGGTCGATTTGAACATTTCCAAAAAATTTCATTTAACTCCGTCCCCAGTATTTTCTGAGAAAAGCTTTAGACAAAATTTTCTGAATTAGATAATAACAGCAGCAGTTCAAAAATAATAGCAAAGAGATATAATTGTACTTACAATTACATTAACACGGATATTAGCAGTATCTACAAGACTCCCATCAGTTGCTTGAACAGTTAAAGTGTAGCTGTAGAAAGAGAAAAACACAAAATACGTATAGTACATGGTGTGTACATGTTTGCAGTGAAACTAGTTTCCTTAAAAAGAGTTTCAAGAATCAAATAAAAATCATCTAGCTCGTTCTTCTGAGATGTTGTAACTGGTCCGCCATGTGTGAAAAGCACTTCAGAGATGAAGCTAATTGATTGTTGCTAATTTAATTCAAAAATATTTTTGCTCAAGTAGTTTAAGAATAGTGAAATGGTATGCTATTCAAAAAGTAGCTTTAGAGCAAAGAGATGACTCTTTAAAAATTATACTGCTTTTACAGTTGAGATACAGAGTAAAAAAGGTTTTCCCTACGGATCTGGATTCCAATTTGTATATAGATTAAGTTTATGTTTAAATCTAGAGTACTGCTGTAGTTATAGGTTCAGTAAATGGATCTTAAATGCTTTTGAATTCTTATCTGAGATTGAAATTAATTACAGCTAGAAGCAAAAAAAAACTTGCAACAACTGAAGCAACTTTAAAAATAATACTTCAACTGATAATAAATTCAAAACCAGATAATTAGCAAAGCATCAGATTATTTTTTTATCAGCATAGAAATACAGAACAATGCAATATATGTGGTAAACTACACTCACAAGCCTTGTTGTCCAGGAGTGGCTTCATAATCTACTACTTGAATGGCAGTAAATTCTCCAGTGACAGGATTAAGAGCAAATATATCATTACCAGCTGTATCCGTTGGAAGTCCAGCAATTATGGTATATCTAATTGTGTTATGAGCCACGTTTGTGTCAGCATCATTCGCCTGAAGTACAAAATTGTGTTTGTCATTTTAGTCTAAATTTAGTGGATCACCTAGTATCATAAATATATAGGTCCATACTTTAACAGGAGAACCATGGATGTTTCTCAGTAACAGTTTGCAACTAAAATCTTTGTATGCAGTTGCAAACTAAATTTATGTTCCGTACCTGACTAGATTCATTATGATACTATACAAGTTGACATACTGAATATTCACTAATTTGAACCTTCTTTAGGGCATTAGAAACGATTCTTTGATCAGTTGAACATTTTAGTCGAGGGAGTAGTTAAATATTATAATAATACCAAAAAATTCATTTGAACAAATCTAAAGACACTTAGTACAACATTAACTTTATAAATCCACATGTTTCATACAATATGACATTTTGACTTACCTGTACTGGTGTATTAGGTGACAGAGTACGAGTACCCTCCGTTACCGTATAAGTGTAACCATCCAGACCGATATCAAATTGAGGTGTGTTATCATTCTCATCTAATATGTTTATTGTCAGTGGTTTGATTTGAGTTCGACTATCTGACCCAGTATCATTACTATCAGTCGCTACCACGGTAAGGAAGTAAGTATTTTGCTTTTCATAGTCAATGCAATTGCCAGAACCAGGAGTTGCACAATTGGCCACTGTCACATGACCAAACATACGATCTATGTTAAACCTTAAATAAGAAAATACAAACAAAAAGAAAATTAATTAAGTATCAATTTCCATATGGACATGATGCATCAAATCTTTATAAAAATTTATAAATCAACTACTTTTTGAAAGTTTAAGGTTAGATACATGTACCAAACTATAAAGGTTCGTTATCTGGCACTGTCCACAAAAGAATCTGAACAAACTTTAAAGAGTATTAAGTTTTATCAAGACAAACTTGTTGCAACTCCTCACTGCAATTATCCATCAGGTGGATGTGTTTACCGAAAAATATGACAATTATTGACAGTAAAATTAGTATTTCTCTTGCTGACTTACTTATCAGCTCCATTGCCAATCAAAGAATATCTTATTCCAGCAGTGCCACTGATACCAGCATCTCTGTCAGTTGCCTAAACATATTCAATACAGATGTTTCAGTGGGGTGTATAAATACAAGCAAGTGATCGAGAAGGAAACTGACTATCTTTGGCGATCAGGTGAATTTTTTAATAGTATATAATTATGTATGATTTCTAAATTTATGATCTAACTAATGGTAACAATGCCTGGTCTACTAAAATGACCAATTCCTGGCAGGAAACATCTCCCAGTTCCACAGTGGTCTGCAATTATTTGACAGTTGCCACATCCATATTAAACTAATAAATAATGAATTTAGACATTTTCGTAATGGACAGCATACAAATAAAATCCATAATTACTAACAGCTACATTGTGTATGTAATCTAACTGTGTCAGTAACAAAGTCATTAATCGTGATTTAACAGCATGATATAAGCACTTACGGTAATAGTAATAACTGAAGTGCCACCAGTTGCAGTCTCAGATACATACTCTGTGAATGTTTGTGCAGGAAACTCAGGATCATGATCATTTACGTCGAGAATATTCACAGTTACTGTAGCTGTACTTGTTCTTTTTGCTGCAGTTAGAGTTTCTCTAGCCTCAACCTATTAAATAAAACCCAGTCTGAATAAATCCAGCCATTAGTATTCCGTATTCAGTTGTCACAACTGAAAATCAAATTATTATTATTTACCTTTCGATTTAATATTCTTATTTCCCATAATTTCTTGTTCTTTGAACAATTATTATTGCTATAGCAGGAAAAATTTCTATTTGTTTATACATAACATATTTGTCCATGCCAAAGGCTATATCAAACACTCATATCCTATAAGCAATGATGATGATCATCAGCAATGATGATGCCAATATCGCAGAGTTACTCTATATGCTCATTTATCATGTGAGATCGGCATGAAAAGGGTAAAAATATGAGACAAATAATCAAGTTGCAATGTAATCCAAAGATTATAAAAGAAAAAAAGCAATATATAAACTTATCAAACAGAAATAGTTTCTGTGTCAAGGAAGCATTTTTAGATTCTATTCCTAATCCTTGTAAATTCTGAAGGTAAATGGGAACTGGTCTTGCAAGTTTGGTGGACAAGACAAAAAGGCAGATGCGACCTGTCTTGGATGAGTATATGAATACTCAAAGATCTGTTACCATTACCTCCTCTGTTGTTACTTTAATTAAAGTGTTTGTTCTACAAATAAAATTATCTTGCCTTTCTTGTACTTACTATTAAAATGTATTGTTTAGGTCCAATTTCATAATCAATCAGACTTGAGTCTTTTACTCGAACACTGCTAGTGGTTGCACCTTGGCCAGTAGGAGGAAAAACTTCATAAATCAGTTGGTGGTTTGTTAGCACAAATTCATACGCAGCATTGGTACCCTAAAATCATTAAATAAAACCAGTGTTTCAAACATAAGGAAATAAAAGAAAATCTCAAAAATGGCAATATCAGTAAAAATTTGTACTAGTTTTTTAATGTATGCCATTGCTAAAAGAGCGTCCATTAAAAGTTTACAAATTAAAGTAAAATATGATACCTGCTTTTTGAAAAGCTCCCAAACTATTTGTGTCAATAAAACACAGTGAGATCATACAGACATAAACTTGGTCATACTCATCACAGACATAAACCTGGTCATACTCATCACAGACATAAACCTGGTCATACTCATCACAGACATA
>JAOXYB010025680.1:0-13908 GCA_028565635.1 Phoronis ovalis | reverse complement strand
AGCTGATATTACAATATGCATTCTCACGAACCAACATAACCACCAGTCGGCCATGTTGGAAGTAATCCGGGTCAATAGTACACATAGCATGTACTGCGACCTGGACTTACTCTGTGTCAAATATGAAACAGATCGGATAAAAACTGAAGCTGATATTACAATATGCATTCTCACGAACCAACATAACCACCAGTCGGCCATGTTGGAAGTAATCCGGGTCAATATTACACATAACCTGTACTTACTGTATGCCGAATATGGAGCTGATTGGATAAAAACTGAAGCAGTTATTGCGAGACAAAGAAAGTGCTACACACGACAAAAAATGTCCAAGAATCGTTTCGGCATTTGACCTAGTTCTCAAGGTCATTTTAAAATGTCACCTAGCCTAGGCCGCCCCGCACCAATCTATTTCCTTCCTAGAACCACCTGTGAATCGTCCAGGTAGCGCTTCGTCTTCGCGGCTATAGACTTACTGTTAGGTGCCTTCTCGGGAACAAACATGGCCACCAGTCAGCCATATTGGAAGTAATCTAGGTCAAAATTATACAGAACATATACCGCGACCTGGACTTACTCTGTGCCAAATTTAAAACTGACTGGATAAAAACTGAAGCTGATATTATGACGTGCATTCTCGCGAACCAACATGGCTGCCAGTCAGCCATATTGGAATTGATCTGGGTCAATATTACATATAACCTGTACTTTGACATGTACTTAATCTGTACCGAATATGAAGCTATATAATCGGATAAAAACTAAAGCAGTTATTATGAGACAAAGAAAGTGTTACGTTCGACAAAAAATGTCCAAGAATCATTTCGGCATTTAACCTACTTCTCAAGGTCATTTTAAAACGTCACCTGGCCTAGTCCGCCCACGAATCTATGGCCATCAGTCGGCCATATTGGAAGTAATCGAGGTCAAAAGTGTAAGCGACCTGCACTTTCGGACCTGTATTTACCCTGTGCTGCATGAATATGAACCTGATCGGGTAAAAACTGAAGCTGTTATTGCGATACAAAGAAAGTGTTACATACGACAACAACGACAATGCCTACACTACGACTATATGCCCATCCACCACTATGTGGATGGGCATAAAAAACTGTTTAATAAACATGACCAAAGCTATAAAAACAAGTTTTATTTATAGAACTAATTACAATAACATGAAAATTGTAGACCCGAAAAATATTTAACACAAATCAGCTGATAACCAGCAAAACCTAACCAGTAATCAGGGACTGTGTGAAATCTGAAGCAGTTTTATCTTAAATATTAATTTGGATATATATACAGCTACGTCAAAGTCTGCAGTGTAATTAACATTTAATTTCTGTCTCAACAGCATCCATGAAAAATATATAGTTTTAATTAATATATGATAATGTATTATCACAGTGTAACAGCTAGGGTAAACAATTATATTTACAGCTAACACACAATATACTGTTACAGAATGGTTGTCTAATTAACTCATGAGAGAAACTATGTGTATAGCAATTTGATGATTTTATTTTATGAATAGAGGGATGATAATAGTAATAGAGTTCACCTATGCACTGTAGCCATATGAAGGGTATTAAGCAGCCATCTGTACAGACATTTAAGAAATAAAGTCATGTATCACAAGCAATCAGAAAACAAACAAATAATCTGAAAAACTCTCACCTAGTAAATACCAGAAACTACCATAACAGTAATCGTATGTCAGCTGTAACATATAGTTAATATCAAATTAGAGGCTCATTCTTGTAGATGTATATGTATCTCCCTGTTTATATACTCACATTATAAATATCATTATTGCACATAAAGTTGGGTTTAGAATCAAGAGGAGTAACACGGATATTAGTTTTTCCACCGGAACTAAGTCTGAAACAAGAAAAACAATTTGTCATTGTGAGTGACACAGCCCCCCAATGAGAAACACAAATATGGCCCCCAGTCAATAATTTTAGATCTATATACATAGAATGGAGCGACAAGCAACTTGTTTTATAGTGCCTCATACATGAGCAAATGTTAAAGAAATTAATTATAACAACTCCAGAAAAGGCAAAGCTAACCAAATCCAACAACAAATATGGCCACCAGTCAGCCATATTGAATACAACTTCAGCAAGTCCTTGTAGTTATTCAAACACATGTCAAGTACAAATTGAAGTTAATTTTAATCCATTAAACTTTCTTGTTCAACTCTGGAAAGAAATAAAACCTCAAATATGGCCTCCAGTTGGCTATTTTTTTTAGATCTGATCCCAAAATTGCTTTAATTGCATCATGTTCCCACAGTATATCCATAGTTATATCAAATATAAAAGAAATTCTATTAGCTGTTTTTTTTTTTGTAATGACTGTAAGTTATATTTATTATTATAATATTTAAATAGTTACACCCAATGTGAAAGAAACCTGTGAAACCTGCCAAAAGGCATTTCTGGTAATGACTCTGGAAAGGCAAAACTATCCTATTTAACAAATCTGTTCATAAAATTGTTTTAAATGCATGCTGTCCACACAATGACGAAAACATTTTACCAAATACAAAAGAAATTCATCCAGGTGTTTTCTTGTGATATTTCCGGAAAGAAAACCTGGCTCGATTAGCAAACAACACTATTCCCACAAGTTGGCCATATTGAATCCAATCACAAAAATGTTCAACATTCACTATATCCTTATAGTGTCTCATAATCATACTGATGATGATGAAATCCATTCCACCATTTTCTTGTAACCACTTGGGAAAACCTAATCTAACTTAATCAACAAGTAAAGTATATGCAGGGTCACCAGTTTGCCACATTGGAACTGATCATAAAATAATTTGACAGGCGCCATGCCCCTGTAATACCTTTTATGTGCCAAATATGAGTCTTGTTGAGCTTTTCCTTTAAAGCTGCAGACTGATGAACAAATGGATGGACAAATGGACATACCCCAAATCATTTAAAGCCCTCAAGCTTTGTCCAGTTGCGGCTACAAACAAACATCTATTTACCATATGCACAGTACAATGTCACATAACCATGCAGTGCAACGACATAACATTGCATGTGTTTCTGACATGATCAGTGTAGCCACTAGGTGGCAGTCCTGTTTTGACTGGGAGTCTCCCATTCTTAAGATATGCATATTAAATTGGCAGATTCTAAATATAACCCAAAGTTTGCCCAAGAATGCAGAACACAGAAAATGGCACTTTTATAGATATGGGTTATTGGCACAAAAGGAATTCAGTAGTAATGTATCATATTATTTATAAATTAACATTCATTTGTTATTAATTTAGTCACTTTATTCACTAGTGGCTAAGTGATTACTTCTCTCCTATTATCAGATTGATAAAGGCTCCAAGACATCCGAAAGCACTCAGGATTATAGCTGCCTTTATTTATGTTCATTAAGTAACTAAAATTAATATGATAAATCAAAACTGAACACAAAGTATTCTGATATTTATAAATTACCCCGAAAAATATTCACTATCATTATTCAGAAGCAGCTGTGACATACGAACTACTGTTGTCTGAAACAAAACAAAACAGTAAAAGTAATTTGTTACAGAAAAGCTGTCAAGTTTTTTGATATGTAGTACATAATAAATGTTGTTTTTAAAGAATTTCAAATATAACTCCATGAACTATAAGTTAACTGGTTGCATGCCCATGATGTCAATTGTAAATCGTCATCATCATTTTCTTTGTCAGATCATCACCTTTGCTGGCATCATCATCATGATTATCAATATTATCATCTTCATCATCATCCTCCTCATCATCATCAGTATCAGCTTTTTTTTACAGGTAAAAAAAACACCTTGGAAATCGACAGTCTAGCTCATCTAGTGTTTTGGTGTAGACCTATATTAACCTGTACCATCGGTGCTCACTGCCTATCATCAAAACATGATGTATAATAATAAGCAGACCTATAGAACACAAAAGGTGTACCTTACCATTGTTTTTAGTTTTAGACCATTTGAAAGATGCTTTTGTTGCGAGGGTATATGATAAGTAGTTGCGTAAAACAAAGGATTGGTAAGACCCACCTAAAAGAGTGATTAAACAAAGTAGTTAATTAAAAGTTAAATTTCAAGTTTAATGTTTCTTACATGATTTTTTTTATGAATAAATAACTAGTTAAAATGTACACATTCCAAATTTTGAATATATGAAAAAGGTCCAAGCAATTCATACTTACCAGCAGTCTAAAGGAATGTTCATGTTCTTGTTCAGGCACAAACAAAACCTCAAAAGCAAATGTATCAGTGCGATCACACAGGTATTCCCTGTTCTTGGTCAAGTTACTTGCTATATACCTAACCTTATAAAAAATGCTGGCAAGCATTAGCCACTTTGTACAGTACAATTATAATGTACTTATTTTTTAGTACATTCACTATAAAATAACAAACATACAAATACACCATATCTATTTATCTGGTGAAGGGACAAGTCGCAGACCAAATGTTTTATAAAATAATGAACAAAGGCTCAGTTCTCTATGCTCTTGTCTAATTCACAAACAAAATACTGCATGCTCCACCAAATGCATGAAATCAGTCTATTGCACAGCTATTCTACAGCAGTTGAGGATGTCAGGTTTGCCATTGGGCACTCTCAAGTGGAAATGCAAATGGAGTATTATGTATATTTGAACAACTGTCTAAGTATTTTTTATAAGTTTGACTAATTAATTTCCTTGGAAAAATAATTTTGAGAAACAGCAACAGATACGGAACTAAAATTGAGAATCACCTAGTAACAGACAATTACTTAAACTTGTTTGTTAATACATTTTGAATTTGGACTTATCCCAGGGGAGGCTGTCAATATCAAAGTGGGTACCCATGTTCCAACATGGCTTTTTAAAAAAGCCCCTAACGAAGTGAAATTCTGCAAAAAATACTTCCCTAAGCAAGTGAGTTTTTTGAAAAAATGCACCCTTAATTAAGTGACTTTTGGGAAGAAACATCCCTAACGAAGTGTCACACCTCCAAAAAAACACCCCTTTTCGTGATTTTAGCCAAAAAACAGACCCTAAGCATGAAACGCACATTACACGCTGGCGGTTAAAAAAACATGACCTTTCATGCGAAATTTTGTTGGAATATGTGTACCCACTTTCATATTGACTGCCCCCCCGGACTTATAATCGTTCTTATTGCGTAACAATTATAAATTCAGTATTTTACAGTAAATTATGTTCTTTTACAGATCCAAGAGATATTTTTAGATTTTCAAATTATTATCAGACTGGAAAATACTTACTGAACATTTGTGAGGATATACATCTAACATAACATTTTGGATAATGACTCCTTCCCTCAGTAACCAAAGCTTTGTATTTAAATCTTGACTAGTATCTTTAGGTGTCCATACATGCATTTGGCCATAGGTAGATGCAAATGTTACAACAGAAAATGGAGTAATAAGAGATGAGGGTAACTAAAAAAAATAAAGTTAAGTAACTTTACAAACTTGTTTTAGTAATAAAAGTATATACTAAAAACAGATTTTGAAACATTCCTCATTGGTTTATTCATTTATCACTTGCAGAGTACGGTTGAGCATAAATTTTATCAGTCATTGCTAGCTGTCTTCAGCGAAAGTTGAAAGCCCTCACAAGTTAGATTATTGTATAATATATGTAATAATTTCCATTTGCAAGATCAAATTTATACTTTTGTTAAAACTTTGTGGAAATATTAATTGATATCATACAGGGTATTTTAAACTTTCATTCTTCTGGTGGTGTTTATTTCACCTGTTGTTACTGGCTTAAGTTGTGAAACGGAAAGCATAATGCTTCTCATAAAAAAGAAACATAATATAAAAAACAGTAATATATGAGAACTTCAGTAACCTTGACAACATTTACGGGTAAACCATCTGTTCCATAGTAAAAATTGTTTTCTGTTGTGATGATAGCCAGCTTCCCTCTATAATCTGAAGAGTAAATGTAATGTAACTTACCATTTATCACTTTTAACTAGCTAAGCATATAAACTTTAAATTTCTTTTTTGAATAATTTGTAAATAACTGAAATTTAAAGATAACAAGATCTTTTAATATAAAAGTATAATTACCAAAGCAGTTCTATATTGGGACATTATCCAATATGTAATTACAATGACTAGCAGAACAAACTTCCAAATTAATTTTTAAAGTACACCTATAAAAACACAATTGTTATACCTCAATCAGAGCAAAAAATATTCAACATTTGATTATAGCCTGCAATGCTTTGTACCTGAGACAAAATATCGAATGGTTTCACTAGGCGCCATCAATACTTCCTTAGTTGGGGCACAATTCCAACATTTTACAGGGAAGAAGGTTTTACCTGAAATTTAATGGATAATTTAATACTTATTTTGGCACACAAATTTTTTAGAAGTTTTGGAAAAAGACTGGAGGCATTGTACAAACAGAATGAATAGAACCCTGGTGTTTTGGTAGTAATTAAGCAAACATCGGTTTCCAGCCATTTCACAAATGATTGATTTATTTTCAAAACATTTTTTAAATTGATTTAAAAGTACTCCACATAATGTAATATGTATAACTGACTAATTATAAACATTTTTGTATGTTACATTTAGTAAAACAATGGTAACATTGCGGATTCAAAATTATAGTCTTTTCAGTTGAGTAACCATTACCATGGAAAGTAGAATAGTACAATTTGTCATGGCTGACAATATATGTTCCAAAACCTTCCATTTCTGTTATATAAAAAGAATAATTCTCGTGATGCTGGATTGGTAATCCATCAAATAGTGGAACATTTGATGCATAATCTGTTTGGTATGTTTGAGTACGAAACTGAAATTATAAAATAAATTGAAATAGGCAAATTGGGTCGTTGAAAATCATTATTGCAATGTTCATCTAAATATATACTAAAGCAATTTCTGCAAAGATTGTTTAATAATTCATTAAAAGAAACTAGTTATTAAGTTGCATTAGAAACCCTAATAAAAATCAAAATAGTACGCTATGCTGTATTTATACCTTAATTACCAAAAAATTACCCAGACAAATGTCAAAAGAGTACCCTCAGCAACAATGTATAATTTATTAACATATGAATTTGAAACATAAAATATGTTCTCTGCCAAAGGAGCTGAACAGTTCTAGTGGTAAAATGTTTCAAAAATAAGTTATTAGGTTTCTTTGTAAATGTCCAGCAAAATATAGAAAGAACCAGTTTAATTAGCACACAAATAATAGGAAACCAACATGGTATTGTTTCTTAAACCCAAAGTGCATCATTATGTGCACTTCATGTAAAAACCTTCTAAAGAATTAGTAAGACCCGGCTTATAATTAGATAATTAAGAGAATAAAATCAATTGGTCATTAAAGAGCGACAAAGAGGAAAAATACAACCTAATTACATCATAAAACTCACCCAGCTATCTCCCCCTTCTTGAAATGGATAAATGGCAGATAACAGGTCATAAGTATCGCTGTATGCAAATCCATTCCCTAGGATATCTGATATAAGCACAGCAAAAATTTTAATGCTTGATTGGTGCAAAGATGGGAAGAATCAAGCTCAAAATCAAAGTTATATGTACAATTTTCCAAATTTAAGAATATGTCAAGGCGGTAGTTGACACCAGAAACCACTAGGTCTTTTTACATGAGACATCTTTCAAGCAAAGTTGGCGACTCAAATTTACATGGATTGAATGTTTTTTCAAAAATTAAACCCAAGCGCATGATCTTTGATAATAAATGCCTTTTTAGTCCTTGTTAAAGAATTGTTTATCCAGTTTAAGGATCACCTTCAAAACCTCAAATATCGGTAACTGCATATCATATACATTTTTAGTGAAATTGTTCTATACTTGGTACTAATCAGTGTTACAGGTGCTTGGCCAAAACTTCAAAACTTTATCATGACAACAATTAAATTTTGTTTAAAAAGCAAACAATATATTGTTAAGGGGACGGGATCAGTTTGTAACAAGTTATTCACAGTTTACACTTTGATTCAAACTTTGGGCAGTTTAATGAAAAAATATAATAAATGAATAAATTAGGTATACATTTTTGGAAAGGTATTAACCTAAGGATTATGATAAGTCACTTTACTTATCTGTCACATGATTATATAATTTGTAAGGAGGCCATTTTGGGTAAAAACACATTTTTCAACATGTAAACTTCAAAAAATATAACTACAACAACCCTACAGATACGAAGTTGCAACTTGGCCAAAATTAACCTCAAACATGCATGCAGGCATCTCCATAAAGTGTCTCAGATTTTTAAACTGCCAGAAAATTTTCATTTTTTATGACACCCATATCCTTAGAAGCACATCATTTCAGAACTAAGAAGAATTTCAAAAATCTGAGACATTTTATTAGAGTTCCTAGTTGAAAGTTAATTTTTGCCAATTTTGCTTAGTATCTGCAGGGGCATTGGACTTATATTTTTTGAAGTTTATGTTTTGAAAAACACGAGGTTTTACCCAAAATGGCCCCTTTACTGATTACATAATCATGTGATAGATAAGTAAAAGGATTTTTCATAATCCTTAAGTTAATTATTACCTTTCCAAAAATCTATACTTTTATTGGTCTGCTTTTCCATTAAACTGCCTAAAATTTGATTCAAAGTGTAAAGTGTGAATAACTTGTTCTGATGGGTCCCGCCATGTTAAATTAACTTACTAGTAACTGTGTCTTCTTTAAACGTATAACCACCATCATTTGAAATAAAGAAGGAACGGGAGCCAGGTTTCCAAGCAACAGTAAGTTTATTAGACTTAGCACATAAATGATATAATTTATGACAGCATGGTCTGGCAAATACATTTGTGACTTCTTGTGTTATTCCTGAATTCACAAACACAATTGCAAATAATTATTTAAGACAAAAACATCACTCAAATAACATAAATTAAAGTTATTTTGAATTTAGAAAGAGCTAAAAATGCAGCAATTTGATTATATACTTGAGACAGCATTAAAAATAGATAATAGATATTTTGATTTGACACAAAAACACAAGTATTATTCATCAGTCCCAAGTTTTTTTTATAATAAAACAATATATAGCTACACTTGTAGTGTCGCACAGCGACACAAAGTATATGGCTTCCAACATAAAGTTTTTGTCATGACAACCATTTTGGATTCCATTTATCGAGTTTTCAAGTTATTAAAGTATGCATGATGTGTTTTCATACAGCAGCCATTTTGAATTCCAAAATGGCCACCATTTTTTCTTTTCAAATTTTCATCTCCAGAACTTAACAAACATTTTGATCCAAGTTTTGTTACAATCAATCCAATACTTTCCAAGTTATCAAAGAATATGCTTTTGAAGTGAGTGCCACTTTATATTAAAGATATAATTCGTCTCCCAACATTCATAATCAACATTTTTTGTTCAGGTCCATTTGAACATTTCCACAAAAGTTTGTTTAAATCTATAACCAGTCTTCTTGAGAAAGGCTTCAGACAAATTTGATGAAAAAAAAGAAAAGATTTTAGTATGCAAAAATAATGTCTTCCAACTTTGTTATTAGAAACCATAATAATCAAGTGGAAATATAGTAATGGGCCAATTCTACATGATGGTACTTAGATTGAATTATCATGAAATGCAATAAATAATTGCTGTTGTGCAAAAGGAAAATAAACCTTGTACAGCTGCAGATATCTGTACTTACCCTTACAAAGGATATAAGCAGAAGGACTTTTGTCATAAATGTTGTGAATAAAAACTCTGTCTTCAAAGACGATCAATAGATTTTCTTGTAAGAAAGCGACTGAGGATACTACAGGTGTATTCTATAATGACAGAGACTGTCGTTATTATGTAATCATATTGATTCTGCTCTTGCATCAACAAAAGGTCCAAAGCACCGAATTAAATATTTTTATTTTTAAATAATTACATTTTTTGTTCCACTGTTTCCTACATTTAATTATATTTAAACTTTATATTTGATTCTGTGTACAATCTATCTTGAAGTCGGACATACTTCAGTCACTAGACATAACTGCTATCTGATTAACATAAGGAACATGTACATATATTCCTCTGGTCTCCAACCAATGCATTTTTTTAACAGCTAACATTTACCTGTAATATTTCAGAGGAGATCTTCAAAGGTTCCACAGGAGTAATAAAATTATCAAGTGAAAGATAGATGCGATGACTGAAATGAAGTTTACATGTTATTTAAGTCTAAAGGTAATATTGTCATTATAGTATTTATATAAAGAAGGGGATTGATAGAAATTATTTCGCATGAGCATGCTGGAAACACCAATTACATAGCTAAATATGTATGGATAAATTCCATGTGACTATAATTAATGCATTTCTATCTGATATTTGTGTATATATTCTTATTAAATCATAAACACATAAAGGTAAAAATTAACTATATTGCATGTCACAAGTAACTTTTTAAAATCAGCATGCAGTTCTGAAGAAGTCCTCTCAGTTGTTAAGAGTGTTATACCCTGGAGATTCCGGGTTCAAGTCTTATTCTCATACCAAAGGCTTTTATGAGATGTATTGTTCCATCAGCATCAAATCTTACATGCATGGAGATTGTCTTGATTCAGTTCTCAGCATGTCTCCACCCTTTGTCGCTAGGTTGTATGCCCCTGAGAAGGTGGTTCATACAAGAAAAGGTTTGTTTTGTTACACTTACATACTCCTTTTACTGTTTTTAATTATCATTCTACAGATGCACTGAAATACTAATAGTCTGTAAAAAAAGCTTACTTTATGTATACAGCCACATTTTTGCGACATCGATGTTGAAGATAAAATGGCTGTAACGATTGTACACTTGTTAGCCACTTCTGAAAATTAAAAACAATACTGAATTTTCTGAACAGTCTATCTACTTACTACTCTAGAATAAACTCCCCAAAACAGTAAGTTGACAGTTGACAGGTAAATGTAAGAGTTCCATCACTTTCCCTGTTTTCTGCAATGCCAAGTACAATTTTTTTAAATGATTTTTAAAACATTTGGTCACAAATTACTCCACACAAGTATCCACTAAAATTTCTTAATGTACATTATGGAGGGCTAGAGGGGGTTTTCGCAAGCAGCAAGCATTGGGGTCTGTTAAGTCTGAGCATTGCGCAGATTTTTTTAAAATATTTTTTTTGCTTAAGTGCGAGCAGCGAGCATTGCCAATTTTTAAGTGCGCATTGTACCCTGGGGGTCCCTCATAATGATAAACATGGAGCTGCCTCTGCAATTTCCATGTATTTATGCTTTACCTAGGTAGAACTAAACAAGACTGTTATATAATAATTACACCGAAATGTGTTGTACATAGGATAAAAAGATGTAACAGCCAGTAACCTAGTCAGTAAATGATATTGAACAATTCAAATTGCACTAATGCAGAAAATTGGATAGGCTAGAACCAGAACTAGAACAGAAGTGTAACTTATTATCTGTTATTATTATCTTCACCAATCACAAATATTAATCATGCCGTCTATAATAATTATTATTCAGTGCATATCCTACCTCACCATCTCCAGCTAAAGTCAAAACTTGCAAGGGGCGGTCATGAATTCTAACAATTGTTAAATTCATAATATCATAATTGTCAGCTGATCTGCAAATAACATTTAAAATACTGTTTCAATTTTTCACGTTGACTGAAAATGAGTGGATAGTAATTTACTAATTAGTACTTATAGTATTACTATTAGTAGTCTGGCATCTCATAAAAATAATTTGCAGTCTAGAGAAAATATAACGGTATACTGTGCATGTAACAAATGCTGCTAGAGTCAACAAAACTGTCAATGTCACTCGGAAAAACAAAACCTTTTTTCAATTTGGGCGGCGTATACTAGTTTGAGTAGTTACTACACCACATAACTATTAACTGTCATAACTCCGGTATTAAACTTGCAACAATTAAATTACAACTTTGAAACAATTCCCAAATCAAGATTACATAAAATGTAACTCTTACTTCTCACAAGAATCACTATATCGGGCACAAAATACACTAACAATTTGTAACGACAGCGCGTAAAAGATTAAAAACATTTTGACCGGAGCAAAAAGTCGTCTGCTTGATGGATTCAATATGTCCGCCAAGTCTCTAGACTGGTTTCGTATCCTACCGCTTGGTGTCGCCATTGTCCAACAGGATAGCACATCGACACAGCTACAGACATACAAGCAAATCAAATCTGTAACAATTTGCGGGTAGCAAAATATTTTTTGAATTTCTAAATGGTAGTAATCCAAAAATAATCCAAACCAAAATCTCACCCAGGGGGCACACCTCAACCAAAAATTAATACGAATTCCCCTGTCTCCCCCCAGTCTAATGCATTTCATGAACACTGCTTCGATTACTTGCTTTCCAATGTCACAGCAAACGAGCTGAGAATAATTCAACATTTTCGTTGTGGATTCATTTTATTGTCTTTCAGCTAATAAACTAAACACAATTGAACATAAATCAGGGAAAAATTATTAACATGAAAGTAACCCACGACAAGAATAGCCTACATTGAATGTTGCTTTAGTTGACTTTAATTGATTTATAAGTAGTGTTGTCTAGTGCATTTAGTATTTTGTAGGATACAGTTACAGATTTGTTTTGTTGAAGCATGGAAAGAAACATCTTACATATAAAGTTTAGTAGTAAGTTGCAAAAATCGTTGAAGTTTTAATTAAGTTTTTCATATGCAAACAATGAATATTCGTATCAACAAAGCAGAGAAAAGAAGCAGATGCACTTTCATGTCATACACCTGGTAGAAAAATTAAATATGAACACAACTTTTTAAAAATGTATCATCTGCATATTAAAGACAATAATTTTTTCACCACAGAAACAATAAAAAAAGAGTTTCCCTGCAATTATCGTGACAAATTTATAGTAACTGATTTTGTTTCTCATCTCGGATTATTTTGTTGAAAAATCTCTCAACATTCAGGGCTAAACATTGTTCTACAAGAATCACTTGAAATTTCTACGAGAAGGCATCGGGAATTTGTTAGCTAAAAACCACTGCTGGCATAATCCAGTAACATTTTTTTGTAAAATATTGTAGTACAGTTATTTCTACATCCGTAAATCACCTTGTAACGAAATCCATATTTAGCTTATGAAATTGATTGATTAGCTCCATGTGTTTAAAGTTTTGTGGACTATAGTTAAATAATCGTACAAGTTCAAATCTTTCTGCACTGCCTAGTCCATAATATATTTGTAATTGGTGTGCTAGTATCTGCGATTCTTGTGATGTCTGAAAAAAGTAAAAATTATTACAGTTTTAGGCTGACCTGCCATGAGTGGAATCTTACCACCATAAACCGTATGTGGTATCACAAAGCATGCAAAAGATGCAAAATTTAAATATATCTTTTCATCTGTTATGAAAAGCCTACTTTTCGAGTAATTTGCATACAAAACATATCATCTACCAGTGTCTATATACAACAGAGTAGATAACATTTAAACTTTTTGCACTTTTTAAGCGTTGTCTGCTGTCACACAATGTTGATGGTACTCAAAATACCATGTACAACAGACACCAAATTTTTTTTTTACATCAAAGGAAGATGTTAGAATCTATAAAATATTCAGACTGTCACACGTTAAATGCATGGGTGCATTATCTGAGGCACTTAAATTTTTAAATTTCAGGTGTTTCATAGTTAGGCTTTATTTGGAAGCCACGTTAGTCAACATCTCACAACTGTAACAATTTGTGTATCAAAGTTGCACCCTACTTATGGTGAAATGCCTTCTAATTAAAATTTGTGATGAAAGTCTTGAATTGTTAAGTTAACAAGAGGTCTGCGGGTGCAGACAGATGCCCATCATATGATGTAGTTTCTGTAGTTGTAAAGCCATCTTTGTAT
>JAOXYB010025669.1:0-15930 GCA_028565635.1 Phoronis ovalis | reverse complement strand
AAATAACACACACCATTTGTTTTTTCTTTCCCACCCACAAATGATGATTTAAACAAATGCTTAAATCAGCCAATAACAAATGAAAACATAAACTAAATAACCTGCTGCAACTCGACACATTTTGTGCGGGTTCGTGGACGTTTCGCAATGAGGATTAGTTGCAAGAATAATGAAGTGCCGTCACAGTCACGAACCACGTTGATTTCACATGCAGCGAATAAAAAATAAACTAATTACAAGGATCGATTGCACGATCGACCATCGACTACTACGGTAATTAATTAAATGCGTTGCTGCAATGTGCAACAGTTGATTCACAGAAATAAAGTTTAAAAAATAAGCGACTTGAGACCAAATTGATAAACATGCACCTTTCACTATTTCAATCAAAGCCTAGGGCCATTCTATTTCCAATTTGCATAATTTTTAATGGTTTGTTTGCCAATTGTCAATGATTGGCCGTGTTGATCACTTTTACTTTTAAAAATGGACAGAAATGAGAGTTTGAGAATACAATTTTTATCAAAAAATGATAGGATCTATAGTGGAGGGGAAGCGTGCAAAGTGATGCGCCTGGTTCACAATTTGTATTAAAGAGAAAAAGTGTCTTAGCCATGCCCGTACGAAAGTTGAGAGACGTAATTTTCTTGATTTGTAACTTGATCGGAACGTCAGGCAAGATACTATAAAACACCAATTACCATTGAAATGGACGGGGAAATTAATTGTGTACATACATGTATACCATATACCGACTCATCCCCTATGTGATAAGCACTTTGGTTTTAAAAAACGTTTTTATGTTGCAACAGATTTTCAAACGAAATTTCAGTTTTCATGTCGTAATGAAATTGAAGAAAGCTTATATTCTGACAAATGTAGGAAGCCTGTGTATTTGATAAACTTTTTGTTGGCCAAAAATGTTTTCCAATTGATGACTACTAAATGTTTTCTTAGTACAGGTTGACAAATTCAAAACTGTATTCGTGTGCGAATATATAACATTTTCTGCGTTATTGAGAAATTAGTCACACAAAAAATTGTGGCACTAATATATTTTAACAAGTACGTATATATGAATACAGTCTGAATAAATCCACCCGTTACTGTTCCGTACCTTCGCAACTAACGTCTGGGCTTAACCATAGTAAATTTTTGTTACATTCCTTCAATTTATCAAGAGAGGAACAAATACGTCATTAATCTTTTGCCAACCGAGATAAACCTTCGATCTGTGTGATCCATCGTCGCCTACTACGTATATTCTATCACTATGACTCATTCTGAATAGGTATCGCCGGAGAGCTTGCTTTTTGTTTAGCGGACTACATATAAACTCTGGCATCACAGCATGTGTGTGATCGACCCTCTACCCGCTTAGTCCCCAGTTATACCTAATATTGTAAGCTAGCAATTTGACTGGTGTCAAAACTTTCATGACACTTTATATAAAAATAAAGGGATTATTCTTTTCGAGATAATAAATTAAACAAAATTGACTATGGTTAAGACCAGACATTAGTTGAGAGGGTACGGAACACTAACGGATGGATTTATTCAGACTGGTATGAATATGTCTTGTTAAGAAATAATTTTATTCTACTATACTTTGGTCAACGACCTATGGAAAATAATCAGACTCGATTCCATGTTTTGCATACGCAGTGTGTAAAACTTGTATTGTTTTAAGTTAAAGAACATATTGCGTAATTATTATTGTGTATTGCACCGGCATTATTGAAAGTAATTACTTTAGCTTGGAAAGGTCACAGATTATATATGACTAAAGATAAAATTTAAGAAGAAACTAAAGAAACTAAACAAAAAAATATATTAGAGACGAGGAAGTCTCAATTTAATCAGTCTTCAAAAGCTTATGAAATCGACTGAGTTTTATGTGATTCAACAAAATTGAAGTAAGTAAAGAAGGCATCAATTTATTATTATTAAACAATAAGAAAATTGTATCTGGATCCAACCACGGATCAACTAATAAAACTCTTAAATACAATTTTTAGATATACAATTTTGATAATTTTTAGTGATTTTAATGTTTACATACTTATAATGACAATACTTCTTGTTCTTTTAATGGTGATTAAAATGTAAATTTATTCATTGTTTAAAATGTTTAAGTTTGTGATTAATGGTGTTCTTATTAAATAAGCCAGACTATAAAGGGATAAGGAATCAAACTTCAGAAATATGTAATTTTCGTTGTAAAATCACACGAAAATATGATATTATGTGTTGTATAAATTATGTTAAAATATTTTAGTACATTTTTTACATTTGTCTTGGGCAAGTCTAGGCATACATATATACTAACGGTACTTTCCCAGAGACATCAAATGGCAGACCACACCCATGCAGACTTTCGTAGGTACCTCCACGGCACTATATATATAGGTTAGTAATTTTAATTTTAATTTATAGGTTAGTAAAAGGAGTAATAATAATAATAATCATCATCAACCACAGTAAATAATGACTTGTCACAAATTTTACACAAAACATTTCTGTATTTTTATCACTTTTTTCAAAGGACATGTACCCTTTGTAACCTCTTTCATCATTGTACGTAAATGACTTGCACTTTAGTAAAAACATTATAATTAAAGTCGATGTTCAGTCTCTGGTGAACAGACGTCCAATAAAGTGACTTAAAAAGAAGGAGGGACAACTAGTTTTGGTGTACGTAACGTATGATTGTTGTGCATTTCAATGCAAGTTTATTACATTTTTATTTGTTCACATACCTGTAAATGAAAATATTGCTTATGTGTTAAATCAGCTCCAAGGACGAAGCTACTTGTACATGATTGTATTATTTATTGAAACTGTTTCTAGTGAAATTGACAAAATTATTTTGAAAATTCGTGACATTAAGGCATTTGACATTTGAATGAACAGGTATCATTTAACAATCAATCTAGTAAGAAATAATATTTTATAAGTAGGCACACATCATTTTTAACAGTTTATTTACTCCTTAAGGTAATTTAACCAAATTATTTACTGTCGTCTCTTTTTTAATTAAAGTAAAAACTTCTTTTTTAAATAGTAAGTTTTGCTGATTAGAATATACAATGTCATTGTACATTAGTTATAAGAAGAGTTCTTGTGTAAATAAAATGATGACACAGCACTTATAACTTAACTTTGTTTGTAATTGTAATTTATAGTTTTTTTCCTGACAGCTTTACAATGCCTAACTACAAGTACACCTATTTTAATATAAGAGGTAGAGGTGAAGTTCCTCGATATATTTTTGTACTCGCCGATGTACCCTATCAAGATATGACATACACTTTTGAAGAATGGCCCCAAATTAAAGACAGTAAGTAGTTATAAAACGATTATTTTCATCTAGCTTAAAAAACTGACGTCATAAGATTTGTAGAAAGCAATTATACAAGTGACACCGAGCTCACAATATATTCTTCTATCTTCAAACTGTATAATTACGGAAGAACACGGTCATGTTAGTGTTTGTTAAACATGACAATAGACTATTTGCATGCACTTAATTGGTTGCGCCACTAGTCTCAGACTCAAACGACCCCAGCATGTCGCATTCTGTGAATGAACAATGACGTAGTTCTGCATGCGGTCACGCGATTCATTCACAAAACGCATCCTTCGATCGCATGCTGAGTCAAAACCAAACAAAAAATCTTATGTTCTTTGATCTATGAAACACTTTCCTTTTGGTGAGCACATCAATACATAAACAACTATTTATGAACATTGTTTTATTTAATTGTTAAATTTTTACTGGTTAAAGCTTTTCGAAAGTCAGATTTAAAAAAACAAGTTTTGTGTATAACTAAACGATGCCGGTATTGAAAGGGTCTGACTGAAGCGCCCTCAAGTGCATGCAAATAGTCTATTGTCGGTATAAAATCACAATTTGTGAATTCCCCCCTTTTCGCATGAATGTTGTGTGTTAATCAAACACTTATCGTTTAAGACACTTTCTTTACAAAACATTTCACCGGGACATTTCAGAATCATCCAGTGGAAAGTTGCCCCAGCTGGAAGTAGATGGAAAGGTTGTATGCCAAAGCACAGCTATATGCAGATTTCTAGGAAGAGAATTTGGTAAAAACAGGTGTTTGAACCTCCAGATCTCATAAACGATTAAATCATTTATGACTTGGTAAATTATAATATCTGGAAGCTCAAATACCTGTTTTCATTAGCAATAATATGGTGCAACTCATGCTGAGTAATCACGTTTATATACCATACATGACAAGTCATAAAGTAGGTTTAACATGAAATAAAACGGAAAATGTCATATATCTGTTCATCCAAATACGTACTCGAAGGAAGTGTTTTTGAGGAATATCTACTCAAAGTGGGCAGTTTTGTTCGTTTCTTAGAAAGCGCATTCTTAAAGGCTGTGCCGTAAAATGAAACATATTTTGATAGTGAAAATTTCTTTATAAGCGCACATACATGTATATTTATCAGCTTCTATTGTGTCCTAAAAGCTATTATAATGATTTATAAATGCAAATAGGACCTTGTTATATTTCATTTCAGGGATCAAACTTGTTTTCCAGATAATAAATATATGCTACTTTTGCAATATCTAGGAATGATGGGTAAATCAAGTTTCGAAGAAGCACAGATTGATATGTTGATGGGTCTCTCTGAAGATTTAAGTGAACCAATTATAGCTTACGCTGTATTCGAACAAGACGAGAAAAAGAAGGCAAGAATAATATTAGAAACGTTAAAAAATGTTACATAACTGCTATACTGTTATAACTGTTCAACAACAAATTTGCTTAAATATTGCCATCAAGTTTGGTAAATTTTACTTAACTTTTTTCTTATGTCTCATTTTTAAGTAAATGTCAGCGCAACGGAGGAAAAATAAAATGTGATGAATATAAGGTACATAACTACCGTGTCAAATAATCGATACATAAAGCATAATTCATGATTCGTATTTTATGCTTATGATTTATAGTGATCATATATTATAACAGGCAGAACAAAAACAACAATTAGAAGAACAAACAATTCCCAGGCTTCTGAAGAACTTTGAGAAAGCACTAATTGCCAACAAAAGTGGCAGTGGCTGGTTTGTGGGAGACAAGGTTTGTATTGAATAATTAACTTGCAAATTATTGTTGTGCTCTGTAAATTCTGTTAAATACGAATTGTTAATTGTACATTATGGCATCTATTCAATTTTATGCCATTTTATGTTTTTGTTAGAAACGCAACTGAAAAAAGATACAATTATAGAGACTATGCGCTATTGAACCAAACTACGAAATGTCGTATATTTTCCGTGTGTAAATGAGTAATACAATTAACATAGCAGTTGTTATGATATAAGCACTGAAAGGTGCTAACATCTCACCTATGCCAGACTGTGCATCATTTAAGTGTAGTAATGGGTCGGTTGTAATCGTTTCTCAATAGATTACTTAAGGGCAGCACCATGGGACCTTTTCGATCCCAAAATTCTCAGTTGATAACAATATATTATTTTTAGAAATGAATTAGTGCTTGATACAAAAATACATGCTTCAGTATTTGTTTACAGGTATCTGTTGCCGATGCTTTTCTGTATCACACACTGAAGAGTTGGTTGGTTAATACCTTTCCCGATGCTTTGAAATCTAATCCAAAGATTGCTGCATTTTTGCAAAAGTTTGAAAATCTACCAAAGATCGCAGCTTACATCAAAAAAAGACCTGACAGCAAATTTTAAGAAGAAGGCAGAGGAAGTATCTTTTGTTGACGTATGCACATGTGGAATAAATATCAACCACACAACAAATTGTAACATTTGTGTAACTTATTATTGTCACAGTACATGCAGTAAACTATTAATTATATAACACAACATCCTTTGATTTGTTTTTCTTGTCCTTCCGAGTGTCAGTTTTAATAAACTAAGACTTCTAAAAATACTCTTATTATTTTTGGTGGGGTGTGAGGCACAGGCAGTTGGTTTGGAATGTACAATTTTAGTTTTCATTTACGCTACCGTATGAAATGGTCAAATATTAACTTTTATTTTTAAAATTTATTAAGTAATCATTTTCTTTACTTGGTAATCAAAATCTTTACTCAGAATCAAAATCACTTGTAACACTGTGCAGCGACAACAGGAGAAAATACTGTTTTCCAATGTAAATTGTCGCCCAATAGTATTAGCAACTGTGTACTGCAAAACTTCGAAATACGCGTTTTCACTTTGCTATATGTGTTTTAGTGGACCTTTTATTTTTCTTTAAGTTATCGCGAAAATTTGATTCTTTGTACATTATGGAACAAAGAGTAGTGTTAATATCTATACGGTGGAAACGTATTTGATTGTGGACAGTCATTTAATATAACGTTCTTCAAGTCAGTAGTGGTGCATCTACATGATCAGGTACCTACACATCATCTATATTTTAATTTTGCACAAGAACATCACTTACCATACTTGTTGCGAATTTTGCTCACCACAAGAACTTGCTCCTGAGATATAAAAAAAACAACCTTAGAATTATCTTTTGTGTATTTTATTTGTATACGACAGATTTAGTATTGTTTATTAAAATTAAAATTAAATGCAATATTAATTTCACGCGATTTTATATGTGCAAGAATATACGATTTTTTACTCAAGGGTGCATAAAAATATCTGTGTTCTGGTCATATACAAAATGGTTACCCAAGATTGTATAAAAATGTACAGGAAACTTACAGTAAGTCCGGGCATGAAGTTTAACACAGTAGTAATAAAACGAGAGGGAACTGCGGCGGCAATAGGTTTCATGTAGTCTACTACCACTTCAGGAAAAAAATAAAATAAGTATATATTATTAAAATTACTTCTCTAATAAAAACTAACAGAGACAGTTAACAGGTACCCGAAAACGTATACGATTGCCTCACGCCAATTAAACTAGAAATATAAAACTGGTTTTAATGGCACCATCTTGTGCTATCACAATGGGAATCAGATAAGATTTGTAAAAAATAGTAAAACTGTTTATTAGCTTTGTGCTCAGATAATGCAACATAAACCAATAACATCAGCAATATAATTTCGTGTACATGACTTGCCTTCAGAGCGTGGTTTTAAAATGTTGAAACCAGAGCAGCAATGGCGTGCCAATTCTATGCTATCTTTTTGATTTCCCGAGTCTACAAATATGTAAAATAAGCATACAGGCAACACTATAAATATACAGTAATCTTGAGTGGGAATAGGTTGTACAAGGGAATTGGTATAAAGGACACGATTGATTTTACCATCCACTTCTATGGTAATTTCATGCAACCTGGCCTAAATCATTATAAAAATTTCTCAAACATTGCGCGAAGAAAATTATCTGTTAAGAACTGAAGATTATTATGTATACTACTCCCAGTTAATTTTTCGTGCAGGCATGACCACCAAAATATTTTGCTATTCCACTATGTAGACTACCCTCAGAAAAATGTAACCAGACAACTGGCGAAATTCATAGCTTTGCCCTAGCTCAAATAATCTTATCAAATTTTGGTTTATTTCACTTTAAAAAGCTAATATTAGTTTCAATCTCTTGTACAGTGATTTCCCTTTCAAACAAAAACAAACAAAAAAACCAGGGCCAAGGAGGAAAAAAGAAAAAATCATATATAAATTTAAGGTTTTGGCACTTCTATCAATTGTGACCTTATGCCAATTGTAGTTGTTGCAGACCCAAATGCCGGGTTTTTGGTGCTATCGAAACAAGACAGAAAGTGGCACCGAAATGTAAATAATTGTGCATAATTGTTAAAGTAAATTCTTGACTAAATGATGTGTAAATATACAATATAATATATATTTTAGTTTATTTTAAATAAGAATGAGAATAGGAAATAGTCAAAAATTTCTTTTGGAACATCAAACTAGCAGTTCAGCTAAAAAGTAAACTTGATACATGTAGCAGAGTCATCTGATATCCATTATTTTATAACAAAAGGTAGTTAATTTTACACTTAGATAGATAACTGTTGTCATGTAATGTTTTAGTTACTTGAACTAAATAAGAAATGGAGGGGAGTCGTGCAAAGTGATACGTCTACATGTAGTTCACAACCTGGCGACAGGTATCATGTTGTTATGTCCAGGATGCCTTAATTCAAAGTTGATAGATAATTTTGCTGCCTGTGGTATTCGTTTCTTTAGAAGTCTTTCCACACCACAACCCACACAACCCCTTATCCCCGGGCACAAGGTATATGCTGATAAGCTCTGCCACCCTTGACTAAAAACCGGACCCTGTAAAATATTTTTTGTTGGCCAAAAATGTTTTCCAATTGATGACTACTAAATGTTTTCCTAGACCCTAGTACAGGTTGACAAATTTAAAACTTTAATCATGCACAAATATAATTTTTCTGCGCTATTGAGAAATTAATCACACTAACAAATTATGGCACTAATATATTTTAACAACCATGAATATGTATTGTTAATAAATGATTTTATTCTATTTCCACCACCCATGCTAAAAACCTCAGGCTCAATTCCAGAATACACGTTTTGCATACTGCGTGTAAAACTGGTGTTGTCTTAAGTTAAAGAACATATTGCGTAATTATTATTGTGTATTGTGCCAGCATTATTGAAAGCAAAAACAGATTTGAGGGAGGAGGTAGAATGCTGAAATTTGAAAGTATCAATTTAATCAGTTTTTTTATAACAAAAAGGGTTTGAGATAAAATCTTATGAATTTGAGTTTTATGTGATTCAACGTTAATTGAAATAAATATCAAATTATTATTATTACTACTAAGCATAACAAAATTGTATCTGGATCGAATCACAGATCGACTCGGACTATAAAGTTGTGTCGATGTTTGTAGTTCATTATATTTTTTTTTCGTTGTCTACAAATCTGTACCAAAAATATGTCGTCAACTGAAACCGCAGACTTGTAGCACCAACGCTAATTTTCTCGAGATTTCAAAGGTGTGTGATTTATTTTTTTTAGCAAAATCTGACATCTGGCCATTTAAATCATGTCAAAGGTCCTCATAACTAATAAAACTTACATTTTAATATTAATTAAAAGTGTCATTATCGAAAAAAAAAACTATTAGTAACCATAATCTCTTATTCTGATATCTGTACTTTTAATTATTATCATGGCATTAAAATGTAAGTTTTATTCAATCATTGCTTGAAATATTTAAGTTTGTGATTAAATTTCTTTCGTATTAAATCAGCCTGACCATAAGGAGATAGTGGGTGAAATTTTAGAAATAAGTAATTATGACCGTAAAATACACAGAAAATATGACATTATGTGTTGTATAAATTATGTTAAAATGTTAAGATTGTCTTGGTATATATTAACTACTATAAATATAGGTTAGTAAGTGCTTCCTCATATCAAATGACAGGCAAGCCCAGACAAGCCGAACATCCATGTTACTATAAATAGTAAAGGAATAATAATAATAATTTACCAATTAAGGTAAACAATTACATCATTTTTTGTGACCTAGTGACCTCATTCATCATTGAATACGAATGACTTGCACTTTGTATTGAAATGAAAGCATTTATAAGTCGGTGTTAAGTCTCTGGTGTTAAGTCTCAAAGAGCGACTTAAAAAGAAGGTAGGAGGACAACTAGTTTTACTAAAGGTGTACATAACGTAACTTTCAAAAATATGTCTTTTAAATTATAGTTGCATGTTGTGTTTTTCAATGCCAGTTTAATACATTTTTACTCGTACAGCATATATACTCAAGGTATTTTTTGGTGGGGGTGTGCAGCCCAGTTGAAAATTTTGGATTTGGATTGTATATTTCTTACGGTATTTTTTTGGATTGTTACCGTAAAGAAATTCAAAAATTTGGATTGCTACCCGCTGCTTACAGCAAATAATTTGTATTAATTTTAGGTTTGTATCCATAAAACGATTTTTGGAATTTGGTTTGTATCAGCATATTCACAAAATTTGGATTGCTACCATTATATTTCAAAACATTTGGATTGGGTTTGCTACCGCAAGCTAAAATTTTGGATTGGGCTCCGCGGCACATCCCCGTAGTCAAAAAACCTTGAGTACCCCCCTCCGGAGCATGCACATACTTGTATGTGAATATAACGCTTATCTGTTAAATCCCGGTTAAATCAGCTCCAAGGACGAAGCTAGACCTCTAGCTACTCATACACGATTGTACCGGATTGTATTATTTATTGAAACCATTAAAATTGAAATTGACAATGGTGAAAATTCGTGAAATATGAATGCATTTCAGATTTTTGAATAAACAGGTATTCAGTAACAATTAATCTAGTAAAAAAATAATAGTTGATGCTGAATTATTCAGGCATGCACATGTACCCGTCTCAAGTTATAAGATGACTTATGGTGTGAAAAATGATGACACAGATTTGTAAGTGAATACTTTATTGCTGCTTATCCTATCCTTAAAGGATATGCAGCATTGTTATAGTCCTTGGCGTGGCAATGTAAACAATGAGCAATATGAGCAATATGTAGGAACTTACCTTTTTTAGCTACTAATAACTGTTCAAGGATGAAAAAGTGCAGGCAAGAAGAATATTAAGTAGAAAGGGAAATATATGTAATGTGATTTTCAATTGTGACATGTAGTTTTGAAGAAATAAGCCATTACCGATATTTTTGATAAATGTACCGTTAGTTTTTTTAAATTTAAATAGCGCAATTATTTATTTGTAAATATTGTGAGTGCGTGTAAGGAACGTAGTTATTTTTAAGGTATGTAAGGTTTAAATTGCCCCATACTTTTAGAAATAATTATAAATTTACATTAATCTTTTGAAATGTATCTCGTCCGTAACGATAACTTCCAGAGTATGTAGAATAAATAGTTTTATGCGGTAATAGATGAGAAATAAGTGATGTATGAGATTTTTTTGTTTGAGCCTTCATTAAGAAGTTACATGTAATTAAAGTTAGATGAATACTAATGTATTTTGTCGTATGCTTGTTAACCCTGGCCTTTTTTTTAGTATAGTATTGTATATACTAGTATTTCATAATGACACAAACATTTGCTAATTGCATGTTAATGTCATAGAAAGTAGTACAAGTTTATGTTATAATGTATTAAAAGAACAATTTGTTTGACTAATAGCACATGTGACGTGGATATAATGAGAAAATATTACAAATACGTCTTGGTTATAATGAAATCAGTAGAATTGAAATCTTTTTAGAATGTGCTATAAAAGCAAAATGTATATTTATGTAGTCATAGACATGTGAGCTATCTTCATGAACAGGTTTCTTATAGGGATATCTGTAGTGTTGATATTGAAGACATGAATGTAAAGACAATGTAAAATTTTCATATAAGAAACTGGTAAGTTCTTTATTGAATGAATGAAGTATTTTAAAAGATTTTAGTATAGAGAATTTAAGAATGGGACATGTTTTGCCATTCATGTTTTATTGAATTTATAGCAAAGACTGTACAAAATGTCTTTGAAATTGGGTAAGAATGAATACCGGGAGGAATAAATTTTACTATTAGAGAATTTAAGAATGGGAAATGTTTTGCCATTCATGTTTTATTGAATTTGTAGGAAAGACTATACAAAATGTCTTTGACTTCCGTGAGTGTATGTGTGTGTCATTGAGTGTTCTCCACGATCAAGGAAGCTCTGCGCCGCACACTTTTATATAAGCACCGCTGTTTTCTTAAATATTGCTCGTAATTAACATTTTATAGGAGCATATTCCAACAGGAAGTGTTTTTTTAAATATTGCTCGTAATTAACATTTTATAGGAGCATATTCCAACAGGAAGTATTTTACTGACAAAGCATGCCTTTTGAAGGTCAAGTCACAACCCACCAGGGTTTCTATTTATTAATTACCAGTACTTTTTACAAGCAATTCTACTTATATTCCTTTTAAAAGACAATGAAAACAATTATTTAACATTTTTTTTGCTAATGAAATGTAATGAGCAATGACATAAATTTGATAAATATATATTTCTTTAATTTATTATTTTGACCAATGGAACTGTATTTCTAAAGCACATATGCTTCATATTTGTAATATGCAATTCCTTTCGCTCACATAGTCAATTTAAGCAGCGTGATAGGATGACTCTCAAAATCGTCGAGGCCCTTGTTAGGGTTGCTCCCATAAGGGAATTCCAACTGTCAGCAAACTATAACTCGAAGACGGTTACAGTTAGGAACTTAGAACTTGAGGTGTCACATCCCTGGAGTGGGTCATTGTTGACCTTAAGATCAAAAGGTCATTTGGAGGTCAAAGGTCAAAATTTTAAAATTGCTGGAAATATTCCAAAATGATGGTATCGAGTTACAACGAAGTAATTTTGATGACCTTTTGCTGATTGGTGATATTTTTTTTTTTGGCATCTTATCAATTAATTTATTGAGTTTCCAGTTTGAGCTTCCACTAAGCTATACCTCAAAGATGGTTACAATTTTGGACATGGTACTTGATGTGTGGCATCCCTAGTGTATACCATTGCTGAACCTGAGGTCAAAATGTCATTTGGAGGTCAAAGGTCAAATTTCTAAAATGGCTCAAAATGGTGGTATTAGGTTATAAAAATATTATTTTGATACTTTTTGAGAACAGTTAGGTGAAATTTAATTTAACCATCTCTTCAATTCATTTTATGGAGGAAACATGCTGCAAGTCAGAAAGGGTAGTTCAACAGGCTTGTAATTTGACATATGACATTGACATATTACAGTCTCAGAGTTGGGAGAGTTGACCTTGGGGTCAAATGGTCATCTAGAGGTCAACAGTTCAAAATCTCAAAATTGCATAAAATTTTCAGAAAGCAGGTTTTATGCACTCAGAGGTCATCAAAAGATCATCAAGAGGTCAAGGGGAACATTTTGCGGTCAAAAAGTTCCAAAGCAATGGATGTATAATATTTGCTGAAAAGTTAAAATAGGATGCTAAAATATCATTTAGAGGTAACGTAATGTTCACAAAAGCTAATAGTAACAACCCTGCCTTTACAAAAAGGCTATTTAGTACCTAATTGTAATTTATAGATTTTTTCCTAACAGCTTTACAATGCCTAACTACAAGTACACCTATTTTAATATAAGAGGTAAAGGTGAAGTTCCTCGATACATTTTTGTACTCGCTGATGTACTATCAAGATATCAGATACACTTTTGAAGAATGGCCCCAAATTAAAGACAGTAAGTAGTTAATGATGATCTTCATCTATTTTTTTAAAATGACGTCATAAGATTTGTGGTTGATTTGCAACAAGCAATTATACAAGTGACAAAAAACAGAGCTCACAATATATGTTCCTCTATATTCATACTGTATAATTACGGCAGAACGATCGGTCAGTTCCTTGTACTTGAATTTCCGCCTTTTCGCAGGAATGTGGTGTGTTAACAACATATATATACGTTTAATATACTTTCTTTACAAAACATTTCAGCATCATTCAGCGGACAGTTGCCTCAGCTGGAAGTAGATGAGAAGTTTTTAAGCCAGAGTACAGCTATATGCAGATTTTTAGGAAGAGAATTTGGTAAGCCATTGCGATCGACAAAAGAGAAGTGACCAGAAATTGTTTGATTGAGTCGTCAAATCTTATAATTTACTAAGCCATAATTGATTATGATGCAACTCATGCTATAAGGATGTTTGTTTATCACAGATGAAAGTCATAAAGTAGTTTAATATGAAAAAAATTAAAATGGAAAATATCATATTCATCCAAATATGTAGTAGGTGTTTTTTGGGAATCTTTACTCAAAGTGAGCAATTTTAATTTATTCGTTTCTTATATAGAAAGCGCATTCTTAAAGGTTGTGCTATAAAATAAAACGTATTTTATTTTTTTTAAAGTGATGAATAATTTTTTAAGAACACTTGCATGTATTTATCAGCTTCCATTATATCCTAAAAGCTATCATAATGATATATTAATGCAAATAGGGCTTTAGTATAGTTCATTTCAGGGATCGAACTTATATTTGATAACTTTTTTAATATCTAGGAATGATGGGTAAATCAAGTTTTGAAGAAGCACAGATTGATATGTTGATGGGTCTCGCTGAAGATTTAAATGAACCAATTATAACTTACGCTGTATTCGAAAAAGACGAGCAAAAGAAGGCAATGATAATACTTAAAAAATGATATATAACTACTACCCGGAACTGCTATCGCCCATAGATTTTACGTTTATTGTTTTTCTATAGCAAATCGATCTTTAGCAAAATTCCTTCACAACATTTATTAACTTAATATTTACAAAAAGGAAATTTAAACAGTCTATGCATGCTTATCGTATTAATAATTAAACATGTGGGGAATGAGTATTCCTTCCAATTTGTTGCCAAATAATTCACGAAATTTGATAAAATTTTGTATAACTTTAAAATCTTAGTTAATAATATAAGGACACAACTGATATTCCTATCCTCTTCTGTAGTAACAAAAATCAATAACATTGTACGAAAAATATGCTTGGTAAGAACTGAAGATTATTATGTGTCGTACTCCCAGTTAATTTTTCGTGCAGCCTTGATCGCCAAATGCTATTCCACTTTGAAGACTACTCATTGAAAAATACCCAATCAGAAACGACAAATTTGGTATTCAATTTTGCCCTAGCTCAAATAAAGCCATCAAATTTTTGGCAAATGTTTACTTTAAAACCTAAAATTCGTATCAATATGTCTCTAATTTTAAGTAAAGACAACAAAAAAAAATATCAGCGCAAAGAACAAAAGAGAAAATGTGATGAATATAAGGTGCATTAACGTGTTTTTGTGTCAAATAATCGATACATAAAGCATAATTCATGATTGGTATTTTATGCTTATTATTTATAGTGATCATATATTATAACAGGTAGAACAAAAACAAAAGTTAGAAGAAGAAACAATTCCCAGGCTTATGCAGAACTTTGACAAAGCACTAACTGCCAACAAGAATGGTTGGTTTGTTGGAGACAAGGTTTGTATTATATTTTTTTAATCAGCCTTTGTTGACTTTTATGCATTACGGATTGTTAATTATACATTCTTGCATCAATTCAATTTATGTTATTTTATGTTATAGTTAGAAAACGCATCGGAAAAAATATACAATTAGAGACAATGTACTATCGAACTAAGATACAAAATGTCGTATTTTCCATGCATAAAATCTATCAAATGGTTAATATAATTACCATAGCAGTTGTTATGATATGACGTATCGTCACCTATGCCGGACACAAAATGTGGAAATGCGAAGCAACATTTCCTTAAATCATTTATTTTGTAGTAATTGGTCTGTTGTAAACGCTTCTCAATTGTTACCCTTCCATGGTCATGTCTTACCTGCCTCGTCAACTTGCTTGATACAAAAATACATGCTTATTTGTTTACAGCTAACTGTTGCCGATGCTTTTCTGTATCACACTCTGAAGAGCTGGCTGGCTAATACCTTTCCCGATGCTTTGAAATCTTATCCAAAGATTGCTGCATTTTTGCAAAAGTTTGAAAATCTGCCAAAAATCGCAGCTTACATCAAAAAAAGACCTGACAGCAAATTCTAAAAAGAGGACAGACGAAGCGTCATTTGTTGGAAACATCTAGAATAAATATATGCCACTATTGTAGCATTTGCATAACTTAGCATTTTGTCACAGCACTAGCACTAAAATACAAATCAAATAACACAGTATCCTTTGATTGTTTCTTTCATTCTTCCGAGTGCCAGTTTTAATGAAGTAAAAAAACTTCCTGAAATATTCGAATAGTTGCATTTGGAATTTTTGCTGCTTATCATATCTATAGGATATAGCAGCATTGTCGTCATTCTTGACGTGGCAATGACCCCGGCATATTATCAATATTAAAGAATTTACCTTTTTTAGCTAATAATAACTGTTCCAGCATGAAAAAAGTGCGGTCAATAG
>JAOXYB010025658.1:0-15932 GCA_028565635.1 Phoronis ovalis | reverse complement strand
GTTGGTACTGTCCTTCCACATTGTTTGCAATGGCCTTTAGATGCACTTGATACCAACGTCAACAAGATGGGCATTTAGGTGCACCATCCTCAAGAACATGGGCATTTAGGTACATCATCTCGAAGAAGATGGGGCGATGGTATTTAGGTACATATGATATCAACATGACGTATTTACACTCTAAATTTGTAAACTCGCGCATGAAAAAATGTTATGAACTTGGAACAGTAAAGATTATAAATATACCGTACCGTACTGTTATACTATCTGTTCTTCAAAAAATAAATGTTTCAATTTTAGAAATAACTTCTGAACAGATAAAATAGTGTCAAATAATCTTTGCCAAAGATAAACGCAAGTATCTTATCTGATAAGAAAGAATATGAACACTTCACAATTAACAATTTGTTGCCAAAAAATGTGTAAATTTGTATTGGATAGAAATTTTACATTGGTAACATCATTGTACTTTATGATCAACTGCGAAAACACATAATTGACTTTGTGAGAAAGTCTTTTGCAATGTAACATTCCCATTAACAAGAGGTCTATACTTCAGACTGGAGATATCCATCGCCAAGTGGATAATATACAGGCAATGTGGGTTATATATGGCCCAGGGACTGGTCCAGGCTTTCTAGCTGGATAGTACGTAAGTTTTCAACTAGTTATTTTAAGTTTTACACAAATAAAACAAAATACCGATATAGTCTGCTTTTGATAAATCATACATTTCTTTACCAAGAGGTCCATTCCACACTCACGATAACAAAACAAATCTGAAGCAAAAGTCATACTGTACATGGTTTGACAAATCATGTTCATTGACATAACTGAAGTACTTTTGTATATTTTACTTTACCTGCATATTTAACCGACCAGTTTACCCCCAATTTCAACAAGCCACTGGACAACTTTGAATTATTTCTTGAAATAATGTCTAAAACTACCCTCATAAATTGTGTGTTTCCTTATCAGTTAAACGACTGAAGTTAGAAACCAGATATAAAAAAACTTGCTTTTATTTTTTCCTCATTTTGCTTCATGATGTATTGGTCTATTTTAGACTTTGTAGACTATGATGTATCGCCTAAACTCAACATATTCATCAGTTTTAGAGACTTTGATCTCAAAAGTATCTAGATTTATCATTCGAAATCGGGACCAATTTATTAACTAGGTTTTCGCTCCAAATATGAACCAAGTTTTTGTTGAAAAATGAACTCATTTTTAGAGACTTTCCGTGAAAAGTGGAACCATTTCTAGGTATTTCTTGGTGAAAAAGTGAGTCATTTGGGCGACGCAACCCTTTATTCATCATAATATATCAGTGCACCTAGCTTCTGTTGCATATTAAGGGGGTAGTACAGGTAGTTGTAAGAAATGGTTACCCGATATACACACAACTCCAAAATATCAATCGTTGCAAGCATTATCCACCAGTAATGCAGTGTTATTTGGTATGGTTATATTGTCGAATAGTTAAAGCACTACATATAATCATTAAATATTTATAAAATTAGCATTTTATGCAAAAAAAAATACCTTGAAAGTGTGATGAGCCAAGCACATTTTAGACTATTTTTTATTAATACAAGTTTAAAATCATGGCTGCATGAGGACGTTTAGGTCAGTGATCCTAGCATTCCGCATGTCATAATCTAGACGCAGTGGGTACTGTCACTGTCAACAGTCGTGTATATCCCTTATATAAGGGATGTTATTTTATACATGTGCTGTTAAGGGACCCCATTTTGGCAGAATATTGCATAAATAACGTTGATTTTAACTACAAGATACAATTTTGAAAAAATAAATAGGTTCGCACCTACACTTAATTGTCCTGAACCAAATTATATCAGATCCTTAATTTCTATTAACCCCGATTTCGTTAATTTTTATTAATAAAAATGAGCATGACAGACAGGTAAAAATGCATACAACAGTAGCTCACGTTCTCTGCACTATCTATGCGCCACCTTAATTAAACTAATTAATATTCCGAGACGTTGCAAACGTACTACTGTTCGTTCCATTATTGATAGAGAATCGAATTTTTTTCTATTACTATAGGAAAATGAAATATTCCCTAAAACGCGCATGAAGTTCATGAGATAAATTTTGTTTCAACGAAATGCGATATTTCTTAGTAAGTGTTTATTGAAAATAAAAATAAGTACAATGCTCTAAAGCAATAATTGTCGTCTGCCATTCTCGCGGAGCAAATATCACGGGACATAAATCCTGACGTGCAGATTGGGAAAAAACTTGCGTTTCTGTACGCAATTTTAATGTGACTGACATATTTTTTGGATATTACTTAAGAAAAACAGGATATCAAGGATTATAAAAATACATGCTCTCTAGATATAAGTGACTGTAAATTGTGTTATATGTTATAATTATTTTAAGCAATATTATAAAATAACATAGGGAAAAATTTGTTGTGTAAGTTGTATTTTCTCGTCTTTCCTTTTGTTAGTTTGCATGCTATACTTTTAACAATCCCTAAGAAATTAATATATTTAACAGTTACGACTATTTGTATATAGGCATACATTTAAAATATTTGAGAAATTAATAACATTTCGCACATCTTTGAAAAAGTTTCTTTACCAAACAGTACCATTAAATTATAAGGAAACTAACATTAAGTGCATGCGGATTTGTTTCCGAGAGTTTATGTCACCAATCATGACGACTAGAGTTCAGGCGGTTGAGATTCATACAACTCATATATTTCAGTGTCATGTTTTTACTGTTGATGGAGTAAATGGTAAAAGTACACAATTAATTTTCCCATCCACTTCAATGGTAATAAATGTTTTTATGATATCTTGCCAGAAACTTTTCAAATTTTTTTGCCTGGCACAAATCAAGATAATTATTTCTCCAGCCTACAATTAATTTTTCGTGCTGTTATGGTAAATGAACGTTTTCTCTATAGTACATTGTAGATCACATGGTGAACCTTGCCCCAGCACTTTACCGACTTCCTCTCCACTAGAAATCCAATCATTTTTTGATAAAAAATGCCATTTTTAAACTCTGATTTTTGTCATTTTAAGCAAAATTACACTCATTCTTAACTAAAAGAGATCAACATGGTCAACCCCGAAGGGAGAAAAATATTGCACAATAAGACGTTTTGCATTATTGGCGAAAATGGTGTAATTATCCCAGAAGTTTTGTGACATTCACGAGGTGGCGCTGTTCCATAGGTACTACTTTGCACAGCTAGGTACTACTTTGCTGGCATAACGCATAAAACATTTATATGTAGTCAATTTTTTTTTTAAGAATACATTTTTAAAATGCGTTACTGCTATATTATTTATTAGTTTTCTGTATAGCCGATAGCTGCTGATATGTAAATTATCGTAAAAGAAGTGCTTCTTTTGTTGATTTTGTAAAAAACTAGAAAATTTCAGGAAAAACAGTACATGAAAAAAGATTTCTTTATAATTTATACATGTATTTTATTTAAATGAAGTTATAAAAACAAACAATTATATATAAAATTAAAGTTAGTAGTTTTTAGTAGCACCTAACTACTTTCTAAAGAAATGCTGATGCTTTCTCATATTTAAGTGTTGCATCGTATTTTCCTATATGTTTTACTGTTTCATTCGAACTAACCTCTGAATTACACTTATTACTATCGTTTTCTCCATCAGATTCGCTACATAAAATACGAACATGAAGCTCATTAAAGGTCGCGAACAAACCGCTAGCTTCTTTATCAGGAGACGCATAGTGTATATCTCGCGTTTGTCCGGTGCTTTTTTTCAAAATAGATTTCCTCGGTTTCGCTTGAGGCCTAGTCAACTGTGTGTAGGTATTCTCGGATGGGTTCTTTGGGATACATTTATTTATTGTGTCAGCCTTCGAAGCAGTGTAAGCCATTTCTGGGCTAGGAAATTCTGGGAGTTTGTCCGTAACGTAGCTTATTCTCCGTTTAGGAGCATATATCACTTCAATAAAGTCTTCATTATTAGCGTTTTCTGGTGCTAACATTTGTTCGTCATCAGAACTTTCCTTTTGGCAATTGACAAAAATATTTTCATTTTCATCACAACAGTTTGCATCTTTTGGCTCCAAAATGTTCTCATGCTCACTGTTTTCGCTTTCGCTTTCAACAGAAACAATTCCATTAGTATCATTACGATTGTCCTTATTTACATGCCTACAGTTATTGTTATATTTGGAGTAGGACTCGTGATTGCTTGAAATAAAGGAAATATCATTGCTACTGATATCAGAGTTAAACTTATTAGTCTTGAAAATATCGTCACTCCCGCCACTGCTGTCCGAAAGGGGTGATAGTGCTGGATATAATCCGCCAACATCACACTCTGTATCGATTTCAAAAGTTTGGTCATATGTTGGATTATCGTAATAAACACCGTCATCAGTTGGCCAATAAGTCTCGTTTTTGGTCGTTTCGTCATTTTTATCTTCTTTGTTAGCACACATGCTGGTGCTTTCATCTGTTATTGTGTGAAATTTATTCGCTGTCTCATGTTGCCTTCCATCTTCACGGTCACCAATTTCCATATTATTGCACTGATCGTTAGACGGTTTCGAAATGTCAAAATCATTATATTCAAATTTTGTAACATATCTAGGAGTCGTAAATAAAGAGACGTCATCTGGAGATGGTAATCTAGCCAACTGCTCATCATCAACGTCATCGCTAGAGATTGTTGTGACGGACTGTGACAATGATGGCGAACAGGTAGGTTTTCCTTTTCGAGTCGGAGAGAACCTTCCTGAACTGGATCCTCCGTACGTTACACTGCTTGTGCTTTCACTTTCAATAAAATCCGAGTCAGAATATGATTTTTCGATAGAATGTAACAAATGCAAATTATCTTTGATTTTCTTGGAAACAAATTCGAGATTTTCATCCAAAAGTTCTTTATAGTTAACTTGTTGCATTGCTGAGTGTGTAGCATGGCAGGTGCATGTACAGCAGTTTGACGTTTGTCCATCAAAACAATTTTGTTTGTCTGAAATTTCTGTGACTGCTTCAGATGGGGATTGTTCAGTTGGAATTGATCGATTGACATTTGTTGGCGACACTGTACCTGCAAGTTTAGCATTATTTTTAATTTTCTCCTCGACAAAGTTTTCCTTGTTAGTATTAGTTGTAGCCCTCGATATCGTTTCTATATCTGTAGCAGGACGTTTTTGCAAATTTTCTACACGCATAGTTAAAAATTCTAAAGGTACGTAACCTTTTGCTTCGTGTAAATCCTTTACAAATGCCCACCCGTGTAGCTGATACATAACATATAACCATTGTCCTATTGTAACTTTCAGTTCGGTTGGTTCCTCTGGAAAAAAATTCCACAGAACCTTTACTGGAATATTAACCGGATTTTCCGGAGATGAATCAGATAGCATCTCCAGAAGTCGAATGCTTCCCTTGTACTTCTGTACTTTCGGAAAACGGTTTATCACCGATGATCCGCGTGTGGCGTTAGTGCTAGATGTCCTGTGTTGTGGCACATAATAACTTGAGATGTTTGCTCTGCTTAATTGTGTATTGCTGCATCTTTGCTTTGAAAAGAACGTTTCTTGCGATGCATGCTTTCCTTCTTTTATTCGTCTAGGTTTGCTGTACGCTGGTGGTGACATGGTAAAGTGATCATAGTTTAGTCTGTGTTTCTCGGATAATTGTGCGACTCCTCTTGGCGAAGAATGTGTATTACCGACATGTGAGATACTATGAGATCTGTTCACTCTACTCCGTTGAAAAGATAATACAGGGGCACAGACCCCATTTAAGTCCGTGCTTGATTTGCAGGAACGCATTGCAATTTTTTCTTTTGTAAATAACCGTGATTATATGTGATTAGTATTCAGTTTTACGTCGTTCTATACGTTATGTTAATCTTGTCTAATTAGTCTAAAATCTGAATTGTTGAAAATAACAATCAGTACCGTACTATCCTCGGACGACTTCGAATATCCGATATATTTTTATCCAATAATACTACTCATATTGTCAGTTGTTCATTCTAGTTGATTTTTGACGGGATTTCCTCAACAAACAGCAATTTTGACATGTACGTCCACCTGTAATCTTCACGAGTGTTTTTGATGACCCTAGGATTACTTTACGTACGCGTATAATTTCTTGAGTTAGAGTAGTGATTTGTCTAGAATCCATGTATTGGACAACACAGTCCTGTTCAATTGGATCAAGTGTTAAACTTTGCCTAGGGTGATGACAATCCAAAACATTAAAAATACTAAAATATTATAATTCTTCTTACATCCAAGGTTTGGAAATTAACTCGACTATAATACATTCTACGCCGATTCTTCGCTTAGTTTGTTTCAAAAATAATCTATATCCTATCAACACTAATATATGTTAATGCTGTGCCCACAGCTAGGCTAGGCAAAATCAAAAAGGTTACGCCTGAAGCAGCTAAAGGTTACGCGATCTTTCAAGTTCGAAGTCGACAATCGATCCTATCTGTGGTAAACTTTCGATCATAAAATCATAAATCTTGTAATCTGAGTTATCTTCTTTTTACATATAATAAACATATCGACCAACGATTCCGCAATGTTGTATAGATAAAATATGTAAATACATGGAACGCAGAAGTTAACCCATCTGAGTTTCTCCGGAGCTTCACATCACTTTCAAGAATTCAGTGTTATATTCGGAGTACTATCACAGTGAACATCTACCCTGTCTTGTTTTCATTCATCGGATGATGAAGTTTTAAATTGAATCATCTTTCTGTACACATAGTTGATGTATTCAACAGAGAATGTCATGTTAGTATTCGTCGCAATAATCTGTAAGAAAACAAACAGCGGTCAACCATGAAAGTAGATAATTTATCAATAAAAGTAACGTATAATTTCACGATAGCAACTCATCTACGAGGCATCTAAAGTTTTGAAATGCGAAAGCTTCAAACAATGCTACCTCTATTTTGATTTGCCAAAACAGTTTTGCTCAATTCGATTTAGGACTGCATAACGGTGAGATATAGTTGACAAAAGTTCTAAGGGTCGCTCGCAAAGTTAAAATGTGGTACACATATTTGAAATTAAAAATATATTACAAATTTTACGTCGTTGGACTTTTAGTATTTCAGTAATATAAAAGTACTAATTCAGATACCAATTAAGTGATTATAATTTCTAATTTAAGCTCATGTGTGTCCAATCTCAAAACTTTTTGAAAAGATACTCAATAGTTGTTACGAACGTAAATTGAACAAGATAATGATAGATAAATCCAAAGATTACAATTATCAATGTGATTTAGAAACTATTTTTGCGAAACCAGGTTATTATACCATCTATATAATGGACCGCTAATAGATTTAACAGGAAAATAACTGTCTGAGGCTTCATCATGTTCTGAATATCATAGTTACATCATCTAGATTTGAAAATCATTTTGTAAATCCGTCTAGTATATACAACTGGAATTTTAGCTTAACAAAACTGGTGAATTAAATGAAATTTAAGCAATATACATGCAATATACAATATACGTGTTGGCCGTATAAACAACCGAACTAGTACATATTGTTCTTTCACAAATATGTTTATTGTTATGTACATGTATGTTAATTAAATTAAAAAAAGACAATGATATGAAGCTGACTATTGAATGATAATCGAAACGTATTAATTGTTATGCAAAACAATTTAATTTAAAAAAATAAACAAGCTGTACTATATAAAATAGGAAAGAAAGTTAAAACAACACTCCGAATTTCATATTTAAAAATATATTTTAAAACATATACAAGTTCATAAAACAAAAAAAAAATCACTCAGCGTCATTTTCATCGTGTACTAATTAAATTCGTGTCAAGAGATGTTAACGTTAATCCAAAAACTAAGGACATCATCACTGAGTAAGTCTTTAAAATTTGAATAAATCGTTAAATGTTATTTACATGCAGCAAGCACAATATTAGAATATTTACCTATTCTATTTGCTTTTAACGGAAGCGTGTAATTTGCAGTAACCGTTTTGCTAAGGTATAAATCGTACTGTTCCCTGTTATAATTCAATGCAAAGAAAGTGCACGCTAATGTTATTGTAAGCTAGCATCCTATGATACAAGTGAACGTTTAGATAATAGCCACAGGGTTTAATAAAAGTACATATTTAAGGTGCCATGAGGCGTAAAATAATCTTAAAGATCTTCCAGTGAAGCGTTTGACAATTGTATTTTTTAATAAAGTGAGATTTGTTTCTATTAACACCTTGCAGGGATGAATGTACCTTACCTCTGCTTTCAACGTTGCATCTTTAGCTTAGTTCTCATGGCTATATTAATCATGATTAATCAACAGATAAAAGAAGTAGTTTTAAAAATTAAATTTTCGATGTTTATAAAACCAAAGGGTGTGTTGTCTGGTTGTTAATCCTTTAAGCAGAATGTATCTAAGAAATATCAGTGTTTGTGCGAAATGTAATTTGATTGAACGCCACCGCTGTCCTAGTGTTCTTACTATCTATCCGGTATGCCAATATATCATACTTGGCTTACAATTGGATAAGCTACTGATATTTGTACAACTCTAACTATCATATCACTGCATCATGATTGTTGATACGTAAAGCTACAATGTTAACTATTACAATCATTTACGTATCGTTTTCTTTTCTGCCAGAGGCATCCAATTATACAAAACAATTGCATCATATTCTAAAAATCCTCCTGTGGAAATGTATAATTAAATTATCTATAAATTCCAAAAAAAGCAAGATTAAATATTAAAAACAAAATAATCACTCATTACTATTCACGATTGCTTGTAAGTGTGATACATTAATGACCCTTTTAATCCTTAAAATATTTCCTAGAAATATTTGGGTTGTAGGTGGTGTAGAAACAAAAGCTGAGCGTAAAGTAATCACTCAGTTTTTTCGATAGATTGCCGATACATACGCAGTTAAATATTTGTATTATATCGAAACCGTGCTTGCTTCATAAAGGTCAGGTGAATAAAAAGGATTCACAATAAATAAATACTTAAATACAGATTGATGTTATCTACATATAACCAAAATATATAACTTTATAACCATTTGCCACCTTCTGTCACGATAGTTCGTTTATTTATAACATAACCTTGAAAGTTCATTAGGCTGGACAATTTTTATAACAATTAAATGCGAATTAATAAAAATACAGACCTTGCTGGCTATACTTCTGCAAATATTATCTCACTTGCCCGATAATAGCTGACACCATTTATCTGATTATGTACAATTTTGGGTTACTGCAGTGTATATATTTAGATATATCTGTTTTAAATCCTTAATGAAATATTTTATATCCTGTGATATTTTAAATCCTGCATGACTGATATCTGATGATGGTATTCTCCTCTGGTTATACAGTCCGGTATATACATGCGTAAACAACGCATATAACGTGTTGTGTAATGCAATTAAAATTTAAAACGCACTTTCTACATCATGTCATTGATAAGATCTAGTGAACTTAGCACACCCAATGTTTTGCATATTTCACGGATTATTACAGCCAATTCCTTTCTTTAATTCCAACAGTGGTGGCAAGACCCACTGTCGGTATTGTGTATGTTATTAGAAAAATATGTTAGCTTCATTTATAGAGAATTATATTTCCGCTTGGGTATAATATAGCTGCTTAGCAAAGCATTGTATGAAAAAAGTAAACACAAAGTGCTATTATACCTATGCTTTCATACTCTTAAATCATGGGAGTATCAATGTTTTTCTTCGTCTTGATAAGTACACTGGTGAACACATTTCATATTTGCCGACAGCACCTAGTTCAACTTACGGTAGATTGAGTTTATACACATCTTTATTTACCTTAAATAAATTAATATCTGAAATTATGCAACGTTAAATATTTAAGTGAAGTCAGTTTAAGTTCAGATTATGCAGCTAATCCGTGTCCAAAAATTAAAAATATTCTTTTTCTCTTTTGTGTTAACAACATTGTATAATACAGGAGATTGTACATGCAGATTCTATTCAAATGTAAGAAATAACATAAACACCGTCTTAAATTTGTTTTTTTTCAATACAGAGTGAAAAAAATCTTATTATTTTTCTAACTCGATATGAATGGCTCTGTTACATTTTATAGAATCTAAAGGCTCCAGTAATATGTGATTTCTGCTACCTTATTATAATTGGCGGGATTATGTACGTATGTATTATTTTGATCCTCGAGGCTGTCATTTATTAAGACCATGCTGATACAATAAAAATTAAAAACTAAGCACGGTCACAGTAAGCGTACAAATTACCATTTGGCAGGCTTAAAACGATAAAAAGCATTTTTTCGAAAAATTACAGCTAAATTAAATTGATTTTGTCGATTATTCAAAAACGTTCCTCGTAATGCAATGTAACATGTCCATTTTCCTGAAAAAATCATTTCAACAGTCTTAACAGTACCCTTCTTTCTCTAACGTGAATCAGAGATTATGTCTTCTCCAATAGTGCTTGGTGTACTTGCATACTTGTATAATACGTCTGTGTTATATTATATAATATTACATATAATATAACATAATACACCAGTTTCAAATGGTAAGAAAGTATAGATTCATTAGTAGTTCTATTTTTTTTTTTCCAACAAGTTAGGAAGAAGCTATACTTTCATGACAACTGAAATATGCATAAATTATATTATATTATATTTTTATTATATTAAAATACAACATACTGTATTATATAATTTTGCAAGTGCGGCAAATACTATTTTATATTTTATGTTGCACAATTATTGCAAAACTGTTAAATTTTCTTTTTTTTAGAAACCTGAATACTTACTTATTGAACTTTAAGGATATAATGATTGTGTGCAAATCAACAGTGCAACACCGGGATATTTTGTCACACAAGGGTCTCAAGATATTTACTGAAAATGCGATCATTTTATATGAAGTCAACTAGAATCGATCATTTATTTGGCTTCAATAAATACGGTACACTTGATATATCATACGCGGAAAGGTTAAAGATTATCTGTAATACCTTAAGCTTACACATTTTTTGTAGCTTTATCTGCTTTTAGGGCATATGTCGTAGCTTTATAAACTTGAAAAACATCATCTATATACATATCGGTATTTTGTTTGGTATTTTTGTATAGTATAGTTCCCTTATTGTTTTTATTGGTCAACTGTTGCTTTGTGCGTTACGACCATCTGTGCACGGAACAGATAACACGTTGAGCCATACTTTAAGCTATAACTTGTGTTACAATAATTCAATATATAAAGTATAAGTGTGCCGCCGTTAAGTTTGTTATAAGCAACAGTTGTATTTTTATCCAGACGTAAACACAACATCTAGCTGGAAATTAGAAAATTAAACGATAAACTAAAAAAAATTGAGATCTCTGGAATTTATGTTTCTATATTTCGTGCATACAGACCCATGAGACTGCACAAAGTTACTGCAATGTTGCTCAGCTTATTCTAATTATAACATAACAAATATTAAAGCAATGTGGAAGATCAAACTTTAACATATATTTAGTAAACTGAAGAAAATAATACCTTACGATGTCTCAGTACTGTCGCCTAGCGGATGATAAAAACTTCAGACCTGCACTTTCTGCATGCACCACTTTTGTGAATACTTATTTCACTGTTCCAGCATCGCAAAGTTACGATTCGGTAAATACTTATCATTTCGTAATTCTGCATAGATACTTGCATGAATTGTAAAGTTACAATTTTTTCTGATGCTGCATAAGTCATAAGATTTACGGTATCGTAATGTTACGGTGTTTCGGACATTAGGCCAAAATTAAAATATTTGAACGTAAATATTTTTTGTTTTTTTTAGCACAGATTACTATTCAGTAAGAATTTTCAACACTTTTTTAAAACTATAATAAAATCTCGGTGTCCTATTATGCAGGATTCTTAACATGTCAAAATAGGATTTCAGTTACAATACATCCGGACATGAATACATGTATATTAATCTTGACGGAATAGATGCTAGTACTTCTGTTGAAGAATTCGTATCACCTAAAAATGGAACTGGAACTATAAGTAATATAAAAGTGTCAAAACACAGCAACTGAACGTTCTCTACTTTGTTACCTGTTTGAATTAAAGCCAATCAGTATAAAGCCGATATACTACAATGATAGACGGTCATATAGCTACACAATATAAAAGTATGGCCAATTTACTATTTTAAATTTTGTTTTAATATAATGACCTATGAATTTTAAAGTCGTCTACCTTTAAGTATTTTGCCTTCAGTTGCTTTGTAATAGTGCTTTAGTAAGTTTTCGTGATACCGCTGGGAGACCATGAACATGTGCTACAGCAAAAAAATATATTTAAAACAACCACCAGGTGGCGACTGGTAACAGTGAAACAACTTTGTGAGACCAAATAAATCTATGAAATATTTCTATATTCCAGATAGCTAGTCATATTAATATTAGATCATTATGCAAGTTTTTTTTATTAATCAGACTGTAGTCTTTAGGAGGCACATTAAAATTAAATGCTACCTTCATAAATGTATATATATATTGTATTTCGTTTTATGTTTTGGGTCGAGTGTTTAAAATATTAAAACCTGTATATCATTCTTTTCGATCGTAGATTTTGCGATGATTTTTTGAAGTTCTAAAATTTCACTATTGTGATGTACAAGCGTATTGTGTAGTTCATCTAAAAAGAAGACATGATAATTAAATATTATAGAAGAAGAAATATATTGCAACTGAAACTTAATCATAAAAATAGACCGGGCAATATATTACAAATATCCCCGCTTGGTATAAGTTTTTTAAAACTCAAAAACTCAGTTTAATAGACCTCTAAATTTACTTTCTTCTTTCTCTTTTTCAGAATAAAGAAGCAAAGAACGGTAGGAAATTATTAGACCTTAATAATTGGTTGTACCAATTAAAGACATCTATTAAATGAAACTTGGTTTTGTTTCAGTGTAAAATACAATTTGCAAACATTTTTTTGTTTCTATCGCCAACAGAAGTAAGAAATCATGTTTGAAATATGTAGTTGTTTGGTCAGGCTAGGTAAAAAGTAAAATGGTTACTAGAATTATTATATTATTTTGTAACTCAATGTGGGCGTGTAGCCTAATCAAATATGTATTATTTCTTCAGGCTACTTAGATTTATATGTGGGTGATGGCTTAAATTTAATCGTTCTTAGTAAATCTTAATTTAATGTAATAAGTGTAAATAAAGTGAGTTTATAAAACATTTCTGACGACTGGTGCTAGTCTCATCATACTTATCTTTACCCTGTTCTAACTGACTCTCATTTTTAAAATGAGTACAACTAGTCTAACCTGACTACACGCAGAAATCCTAAATTACTGGAATAACTGGCGTTAAAAGAAGTCACGTGACTTTTATTTTAATGCAGTATGAGGAAACACAAAATGCAAATGACCTGTTTCTTTGTTCTTTTTAGTAAGCAGCATTTCCAAATCACAACATCGTGTTGTCATCTCTTCAAGATGAGCTTTAGTTTCATTGAGTTCTTCCTTAACCATTTCTTTATCCTTTAAATGCATTTTCAAATTAACTGAAAATAAAAATAATACGAATATTATAAATAGTTTTTTTTTCTGTAGCTACATCTATTCATCGTTTAACCAACGATATATATAACGTTTAGTGCGAGCATTTGAGAAACTGATGTAAGCTTGTAGAACTGGAATTTTTGGTGATCTATTGAAACATGTGGAGTGCGTATTATATATTTTATTAGGAAGTGTGTTTTTTACATAAAACTAGACTGTTTTAAATATATATACAAAAAAAAATCACCTTTCGCAGTGATCACGTCATCCACAGCTTTTTTGACTGAATGCAACATGGGAAATCTATCGTTAAAGTCACATGCCCCACCAGGGAAAGAAGTGCTATTTGGCTGACCAACAGCTGTCGATAAAACTGTAGACAAAACCAACTCAGTTTGCTGAAGGTCATTTATGATTGTCTCTAAATTAATTTCTAACGGAGGAGGATCAATAGCGTGTGTTCTGAAGGCGGTTCTAGTAATATTCATATCAGATTGGGTATTACTTTCAGTTTTATGTTGGCCATCACGCAATGATTGTTCGTTTCTAATAGCTTTATGATGACTTTCTGCAATATTGTCGTCGTTGCTACCAGTGCTAGTGTTAGCAATTTTCGTTGTTACGTTACCCATGTCCTGTAACTGTTTCAATAAAGCACTTCTTTGCTTCTCGTTTTGTTTGCATGTTTCTGAAAGTTTTTTAAGCGTATTTGCGATCGCTTTAATGGCTGAATTTTTCACCTCTACACTGTTGTTAAAAGTCTGCATGATACCACCACATGATAGGTCAGAGTCCGATATTTTTACAATCCTCTTCATTTCATGTAGCTGTTTCAATAAATGTCGTCTTTCATTCTCATTTTCATCACAAACTTCAGAGAGCTGTCTGATTGTATTCTCTATGGTTTGTATTTTTGAATTTTTCACATCCACACTTTTTTCGAACGATTGCATCATTCGTTCTGTATGTTCACAAAATTTTCCTTGCGGCTGTTCTTGCTTTTGGCAAAGAGCGTGAATACAATCAGCAGTCTGTGATGACCTGTCTGTTTTGTTTTCCATATAACTAATCGAAGACGCATGCGAAATCCGTTCGTTTTCTATTGAAACCAATAAAGCAATTTTATCGTCTCTGTTAGATATTTCAGCACACAGTTGTTCATGTTCTGTTGACAGTTTGTTAAGCAAGTCTTCAAGCTGAGCTATCCGATCAACCGCATTACTACTTGTTGCTTGATTAAGCGTAGTACGACCTGGTTGGTTGCCATTATCTTGTTGCCAGGCATGTTGCTGTTCCTTCTGCTGCAACACAATTGTAAACAATGAAATTTTCGGTCACCTTAGTGTAGCGAATATTGTTCGGCACAATTTATTCACATTTGATACTACAAGTGAAACTTCTCGGTGATAATAGTAAAGCCACCCGCTGGAAAAGTCTATGTGTTTAAACAGCTCCCATTATATCACGTGTGCACAATCACAATATTGGCACCCGTCAAAAAGGCTTACTAAAGAACGATACAATAAAAAGTTCCTTAGTCCACTAAACATGCATACAGAACCGCAGCAAGTTTCTGCATTTATTTCAGTATAACATTACCTTGGCTGTATCTTGTTGACGATAATCATCCATATTTTTCAATTGCTTCCCGCTTCTGGATCTGCTTTTGTCCAATTCCAAAAATGATACGTCTTCCAATGAATTGTATTGTTGATGATCATCAGAACTTGTGGCTTGCTGGCTTTGTTTTCCCACATTTACCGAGGAACCTGGTAGCAGATTAACGTGAGATTCTTCTACATGATTACAAACGTTGATTTTACTTTTATTACCTGCTGCAATCCCCTTTTCTCCATTTGCGTTGCCACTGACGTTACGAACGTTTTTACGTTTGAAAGCACGTTTTCTAAAATGTTTGCTATAAATGTACCGACAGTATGCAGCGAACGGATTCTTCCTTTTGCAAAGCAACATTACGGAAAAGTGTATGCCCTTCTATAAATCAATCTGACGTTAAATGTTCTATGACGTATTAAAATAAACATGTGCCCGTGACGTCATACGGTTCTTACCGTAATTCAATAGTTACGTCATGAATACTATTTAATGTGGATCCCGAACTAGTAGAGCACCTGTTTGTATACAAAACCTAGAGAGCTCTAAATCTCGATAGCGTTACCGTTAAATATTCTTCCAAATCTCGTTAAAAACTGGATTCCTGTAAATTCTTATTCTGATAATTAAGGTGAAAGACTTACGCTTAAATGTTTGACATTCTTTGCATGTTTATTTTTTTTAAATTTAAAGGGTAACATGTTCTATTTAATTCACATTGAAAATATATATA
>JAOXYB010025636.1:0-15940 GCA_028565635.1 Phoronis ovalis | reverse complement strand
ATAATCAAGGTCAAAAGTATAACAGACCTGCAATTTGACCTGTATTTATCCTGTACCGAATATGAAGCTTATCGGGAAAAAACTGAAGCCACACATTATTTGATTTTCATACCATATTGGCAATTGTAATATAATCATCTGTACTAATAGGAAGCACGTCTGTAGCAAAATATCCGTCAATGGCAGTATACAATTGTTGTGCTGTACAATTAATTGAAGGATCTGTTATGTTCCACCAGTTATCTTCATATCCACCTAGCACTATCCAAACATACTTTGAACCGAACAATTTAAGATGAAATGCCTAATGATAACAAAATAAAAAGAACGTTTTAGTTTTGCGTTGTTATGGAATTGATTCCCGGAATTGATTGTATGTTAGGTTACAGACAAGGAAATCTAGTACTGATGACCAGATATCAACAAAGAATCAAAGTGAGGTTGGTGTAAGCCTGTTGATTACAAGTCCGGAGGTTCAGTAGTTCTGTTTGCTATACTCTGTGACACTGAGGGCCGTTGTGTCAAGATCCTCTTAACCAACAGAACCTTTACTTAGTTGACAACACGATGGCACTCAATCAGGGTATCTCAAATAAAGGACCACTATAGTACATTTCTCAACTGAATGAAAGCAATGAAAACATAACTAAGCACTAATTTCCGCATGGGCATGTTACCTTCGATTTGCCGCTAAGGTCAATTAATAATCAATAAGACTATGACATCTAAAAAGTGTTATATTCATAACATTTTGTGGAAATAAATTAAATCTTTAAAATTAAACCGAAGTACAATGTTTCACAAGATCAATAGCATGTATCAAAGCAAATGTCTGGCTAATTACACATTGCAAATAACAATTGAAATGTATATATTAGGTATACTCTTGAACTTTATTCACTTACTGCACAGAATACTCTTCTTGCCATATCTGAATCAAAGTTTCCTAGAATGATCCGTATGTCTTCTTTCTAAACAACAAAATGTGAAATTAAAGCATATACTAATTCATGGAAAAAGTTTTTTTATTAGTGATGCATACCGACCAACGTTAATGCTCTTATAACGTAGATTTTGTCTGCGTATCAAGCAAAATACACTATGCCCACCTTCATTGCGTCAACGGCAGAAAACGGATCATCAGCAAAACTTTTGGTGACAGCTTCTACCTCATGATTTTCCAGTACGGTGAGAAGTTTTGCGTGAGCCTGTAACAGAAGTGTGTACTTCTTTGCATCATCATTTCAAGAAAAAACATTAATTTTAATTAATGTTTAAAAACCCTAATCCTAATAATTAAACATATTATAGTAACCAATACTGGCAAACTATAAACTCAATTTTAAATGTTAAGCTTTATTTTGGAAATTTAAAAACAAATTAGGTTGGTTGTTTATTTATGGCACTTACGTATGAATATCTGGAAGTACCCGTTGAGGCATCTTGGTACAGAGTTCCAACTAAAGACCAGTTGAAATTTTTCAAGAATTCAACTCGTGCAAAATTAAAGTCGGCTTCACTAGGTACAGTTCGAGAAAAATTAGGAAATGTCGGACGATTAGACAAACGTGGATTTGTGTCAGCATACGAAATCTGAAAAATAATCGACAGTTATGCAACAATTAAAGCTGGACGTTCAACCCGGAGGTACTATAGCCCGGAGTGCAAACCTTCTTCTTAAACGAGGTGTGTCACCATAACTCAGAACGGGGATCAACGGATGCTTCAAGTGGACTATACTTCACAGTTAACTGTGTCATTTCATCTCTGTTCTTTATTCGTCTGGTTCACAATTTCAAAGCGTTTAATAGATAACATACCAAGGAATTACAAGTTTTTATGGAGAATGGGAAGAGTCAGCCCGCAACTTGCAGTTGATTAATAGGTATACGTGCTTTTCATATTAAGACTAAACTATCACCTGCCAAAACTCATCTAAATTGTTTAAAATTAAATATTGTTTTTATTGGGTGAGTCAATTTATTTTTGTTGGCACGTCACAGGTGGTCCACACATGAAGAGATAAATCTGTAGGTAATAGTCTACTATCGAAAATAGAAAAATAGTGCAATTTCAAGCTTTTACATATGTTACGGATGGAAGCGTCACATTTTTCCTTAAAGTATGTTCGTGTCACTTACAGTACGATTCGAGATTTTAATTATTATAGTACAGTATTTTCTTACATCAATTTAATTTGCCTGGTTCTTCTATTCAACTAGTGACTTATAATTTAAAGACTGTTTACAGTCATATGTTATGACTCAAAGCACACTGGAATGACAGTGTACATGTACAGAATGCAGGTTTTAATCTATTAAATGCAAAATTGTTAAAGTAATAAGTTGAACCTTATTCAAACTGTAATGAAGCGGATTAAAGACTCGAGGTAATTATTTCCGTGTTATTTGACTATCATCTTTCGTCATTTTGATAACCAGTTAGGAGATAGACACAGAATTTATATGTTTAAAACCGAAAAAGGTTTACGGCTCAGAAAAACACACGCCAAAAAAGGATGTTTACATATGGATCTAAATTTGCTTTTTGTTCACAACTTCCAAGTGAAAACTATTTGTGAAGAGTTTCACACTTGTGTAAGTTCAGTGAAAGCAAAATTGACAACAATCTGGTCATGTGATCAAACTACGACGTATAACTTTTTATCTTTCCAAAAGAATATACTCTTGCATGTCTGTCTATTCATTATTGATGGCAACCAATATGTATACGCCACAATGTAATTAGGGACCTTAAGTAATATGTTAGCAACTATATACATGGTTAGAAATTTTTATATCCATAAATGTAATTAAAATAGCTTTTATATGTACATAGATAATGAAAGTTTCATATGCTATGCTGCTACTGTTTTTCTTTTTTATCTTTAATGGTGCATAAAAATAACACAATACGAATAACTTTCGAATTCCTGTAGGAGATATGCTAATATTAATTATAATTAATAGGGATCGACCCGATAAACACATGTCATAAGCTAATAACAGGCATTTACCATTGTTTCCCTAAAGAAATAAAATATGAACTTTGAAGAGGAATTTAAAATCATCTCTGGATTTAGGCGTAACATGAAATTTATAAATTTCGTACCATTTGTTCTGCAGTGTGTAACAGAAGAATACAGTATAAACGATTCGTTATTTTCTCTGCACAAGCTCACATTCACTGTTAAAGTTTTACACATTGTGTGTTATTACAAAATGTGCATATTCTTTCACACTTTAGCGTGTTAATGCTCGCGGTTATCAATTTCCAATTGGTGTAACTGTTACATATCTGACTTCAGGAGTTGCTAATAACTGGCAATTTTTTTTTGTTCTAATATCTCTGCACATGTCAAATGTATTCCATTATACTAACATAGAAATAAAAAATACCATGAAGCTTTCATGTTTTTTTTTCCTAACACTGCATTGCGTTTTATTTATGTTCAGTTGCATACATTTTAGGCTAAACGTATTTCCGCTAATGGATGCTACACCGCATACAAACTATATGCCGAACTACTGTATATGTATTAGAAATTCAAGCAAAATCATAATGACAATAAATAGAAATGTACCTTTCTCGTGTATTTGATTCTCTGTATTGTACATATCTCACAATCATAGAACGTATGGTAAAAAAGTAAAAAAGCGATACAAGTTTACAAATAAATTAGTGGTCAAACAGCAGGTCGAAAAAACTGGTCAAATAATTTGGTTGTTCGGTATAATTCTCTCATAATGCCATAAACTTGTGTTCTTTATACAATTTTGCATTTAAAAATACACAGTTTATAGTAAAAATAATGCTGAATATTATGTAAAAATAATTTAACCAACATAAATATATTTATTATTGGTATACTAACAATAGCTGGTTAAACCAGTTGCGTAGTCTCACAAGAGGTGTAGCAGGTATATATATATATATATATATATATATATATATAAGGAAAACAAAGGGTTTGAGGTACTAGATGCGTTGCCAGTCAACAGAGCAAAACATGTCATTCATGGAATCAGAAAACGAGAATTTATTTAGATATTAACAAAGTTTTGAAGAACAGCACTTATTAGTTACAGCTAGATAAAGATTTAACTTAAATATGTAACAATAATAATTTTTTTTTAGTACTACAGTAAATGCATTATTACCATTCCGTTTAGGATTGTGACAGTGATTGTCATAGTTATGAAGTTGACAACGGCTTATCATCCTATTAAGTTGTGAAATGTTTTAATGGCAAATAATTTGTGTTCGTTTGAGGGACGAATTAGAGTATAACTGAAATCGTATGAACAAAAGAATATTGATTTAGGTTTAAGCTATTCATGAATGTTCTGTGTCAAAATATTAAAACAAAGCAAATCGTATACAATGCGGACCTTCTGAATTTAACAAAAATATGAATATTTACATTACATACATACCTGTGAAATATTAAAATATTTTGCGGATTCTGCAAGAGGGCGTGTAACTTCTGTACATGCGTCACCAAATAAGACAACCTTTTGTGGGCTGCTGTACATCATCTCAAAAAATATGTTTGTGCCAACAGCCATATCACACTGAAAAAAAGTTAAAATCGGTCCGAAACTTTAGAATTATAATAAAATTATACAGACTGTATATCTAACAACCAAGATATAAATTTTAAAAAATATTTAGTGAGAAAATTACTTAGCACCGGGATTTTCCGTCATACTCAGTGCGATCGATCTTTGGCGGGAAACGTTTGAGCTTTTTGCTTTTTAGCAGGGAAATTCTCCATGCAAACATATTCTTGTGTAACCTTTCAAGAGTGAGGCATACATAGAGGTAAGACTAAACTCATCTTGCAGTGAAGGGTAACGAACGGAACATTAGAAGACGTAAGATAATATATATGGAGTTTGCGAAATTTTACAGTAATTACAATTAGCGATAATTGGTGAAATGTAACATTTCTGAAGTTCGATATGATTGATTGTACCTATGTGTTAGATTTTTCTATTTATAGTTCAAGTGGAAAGGCAATAGGTGAAACTTATTTTAAAAAACCTTAGAGTACTATCATTACTTGTAGTATACTATACATTGGTTTAATTTTTTTCATATTTACCGGATTGCGAGATAACGATGCTAATTGGCTACATATGCCTTTCTGTAACAAATAAAACAGACATATTAAAATTACGTACTGGAAGCTAATTTTTCATAACGAGTCTTTGCTTACCAATTTGTTTCAATTCATTCAAAAGCACATTGTTGACAAAGAGTACTACCTATTATCAGGAAAATCAGCTAGAACTATAAGCAAATTTTGGACTTCATTAAATTATACACTTTACTAGGTTGATGTTCAACATATTCAGCAGTCTCGGCAATTGAATCCCTCCCACTGTTGAATAATTGCCTACCTTATTGATTTGGCTATACCTACAGAATGGTGTAGGAGATTTTTTAAAATTTGGAGGTATGATGAACAACAGGCTATTGTTTGATTTTCTTATTTTTCCATAATTTCTACTATTTTTATTTTTTGGAAATTTGGAAAGTTTGCAGTAATTTTTATTAAAGTATGTAAACAGTACGTTCCACGCAGTTGTATTACATAAAGGTAAATGACATTTGTTTCCGTTACATGATTGCACGTTCTTCAATTTGTAACAGCAAGGCATTAAATGAGTTCATGGGAAGTGCTATTGCAGGAAATTAAAACTGATATGTAAACATGTTTTATAATTTAAGTTTGTTTTATATTTTATTTAGAGCTACCATCTTTGTATTTATAACTTAGGCAAATAACTGTTTCCCAGGTGCAAAAGAAAACAATTCATTTGTAATATTTGAAAAAAATGATGGCCCCGGGATGAAGACGATGTTGATACATGCGTTGTTTTATACAGATCTATAGATATGTGCCGTCTATTCTATATGAACAATTTATTAAATATTATCTTATTCTCTACGCTTTTTAATTCTTGTATATCATATTCATGCAGTTAATTTCTATGAAGTTTTTATTAGTAAAGCAGGGAGATCAGATTAACAAGGACTACACTAAGAAAAGAAACAACATAAACAACATTAACCTTTTTTCAACAAATCTGTAATCAGAGCTTATAGCTTACATTTTTGCGTAATAAGTTCATAAGTTTTCTCAGTTATGACAGCTTTCCTCATATCGATCAGTTTAGAGCTTTTAAATCATTAGAAATAACATAGAAAAACATGAAACGAAAATGTTCTGTTAAATTAGGTATTATGAAATAATAGGACTATTACCGCCAGTTTCAGATAAAACTTGTATATATTCGACTACACTCATTTTTTATAAATGAATACAAAAATTATTCCTTTCGCTGTTTTGTGCAAAAACTTTGCAAACCTATGCATAGTGGAATAAGCAAGATATAATTGAAGTATTGATCTACTATTCCGCTTTCACTAAAAAAATCTACAGATAATCCTTTTTTAGTGATAGAAACCATAATTATATAATTTCTCCTGATTTTTATTCCTAAACCAAGACACAAGTAATCAAATCTTATTTGTATCAAACACTGAATCTCATGAGACATTATTAGAAAGCAGAATCGAAATTAAAAATTGTATGGTACATGTATAGTACATGCAATTGGTTGCTGTGCAAATGTGTGTGTGTGTAGCGTTTGTATACTTTACAAGTTTTTTAAGAGGTAACTCCACGTAAGAAACAAGTGTTTCTAATATTTTTTCATTAGAAACTCCCATAAGCACTGTTAAGTTTGTTATATATTAGAGATTAAGTGCATGTTAACAGACAGGGGAGTGTGGCCTCCGTAGAATGCTATTGTAAAATTTGTAAAATCGTGGCACGCGTGCAAAGCCTGTAAAGTTATCAAAATGTGTGTGAAATTCTAGTGGGACTATCCTGTCTTAACAATCTCAGACAATCTCGATTTCTTCGCCCTTGAAAGTAATATTAGTCTATAAACAAAGCAACATGGGCAAGCTACTAGTACATGTATAAGAGAATAGTACTTGTATTAGAGAAATGCCTATAAAATAGTTATAATTAATAAACGCTCAATTTCAATGGCTATGTCAATATAAACGCATGCCTAAGATAAGTTCCAACAAAGCTCTCCTGGCAAATTTTCATTTACTTTTCACAATGCAAATCTACAACAGTCATTGAAACTTTAGTTTTCTCTCGAGTTGGAATATTGACAGCAACAGCATCGCTAAACCCTCAAAGGCATTTTCCAGTTCTTCGTGCCATGATGAGACGTCAATTTCATCCATGAATAAGTACGGAACAAACTATTTTCAGTGCAGATTATCTGCTACACCTCAATATTGGAATTTTCGAAATTTGAAACACTTAGCTCTGATAATTATTTGATGTTATTAAAAATACGTTAGAAGGTCACACAGATCATACAATCAGTGTTTCGTCCTTAAAACTATTTTTTTTGCATTTTTATAATAGATAGTAAACACACACGTGTCGCAAACAATCTTAAACATGTTAAGTATTTCTAACAGATATCTGTGTTGAGGAAATAAATCGTTAACTCTCAAGTTACAGCTTTCGTATACATCTGATTTTGAAAATAGTCATCTGCAGCCCCCCCACTTTTCCAGCTTAGTCGATACATCAGATACATCTGACTTTGTTATGGCAATTATTGCTGTTATTACTTCTTGCATGTTTTCCATTCTTGAGTGGAAAATGCAATTAATAATCTTTAATGAAATGTCAGTGTTTTACACAGCCATTGTTTTATTAGTCACAGCTAAATCAATCTTCAATTTTTGATTTATTAAAATTTGTAATATACTGAATTAATTAATAATTCATGGTCCAAAAATATTTACATAAAGTATTTGTGGAACATGTATAATGCTTACGCGAAATCGACTAAGTTGCAGTCGTTACACTAACATTAAATATTATTTTTTCACAAAGTATATTATCGATTCTAATTCATGGTATTAAACGTAAGTAGGAAAACATTGTATTTTACCGCTAAAGAATAAAATTTAACCAAGAAGTCTTCTGATATGGTGTGCAGGGTGAAAAATGTTGGGCCTAGAATGTTTAATTATGCCAAACTGAATGGAAGCTTTTTCGACTTTAAATTATATATTTTGCCTTGCTCCAATTTCAATCATTATTAACATTAACATTACATTAATTTCACAGTAGAACACTTCTGAAATAGCAATTCAATGAATAAGATAAATAAACAATGTTTATGAATTTTAAAAAAATATCCTAAAAAATAAATGCGAAAGAAGGGATATTTAGAGAACCGATTCATCGTTGGTGTCTTGTAAGATTTGGTTTTAATATATCAAAAAATGTAAACTCTATAAGGTACATTTAGGTTACAAGGGGCTCTCTGCAGGCATCCATGCTATTGGTACGTTTTATTCCCAAGTCTCTTCACTCCTCTCAACCTTTAGCAAGGTAATATCTCGAACACGAGGGACATTGTTCAACTGGAGATTTTTGTAAAATTTTGAAATCATCCGTGGGTCATGTGAGATCAATAGCGCTAAAATGTCACACCATTGACATTGATGAAAATAGCAAATATGAAGTCGAAAAATTTAAGTAAGTTTCGCATTTCTTGTAGCTGCACTGCGTTCTGAAATTCGTTTCAACATGATATTAGGTGTAGGATTTTTCAAAGGTATAACATCTCACTAGACCGAAAAAAAAGGATGTTTTTCATTTTTTCCATTTTTAAAGAAGTATTTGTAGCAAGTAACGTACTTTAATATCTATTACAGTTAATTAAATATAACTTTGGGTCTAATAAACACGAATAAATAATATTAGGTTGTTAGATAACGTAGCGTAATGCTCAAAACATTTAACATTGATTTATTGATCACAAGTACATGCGACTAACTGACAGCAGCATTTCAGCCGATTGGGATGTGCTGCACGCGGTACCAGTCCAAAATAGCATGGAAGTAATCCAAATGTTTTGCATGTTATTTAACGTTTAGTGAGAAAAACATTCTTCAGGACTCACCTTTGTGTCATTCCATATCATTTTGAGCTCGTATTCTCGTAATATTGTTACATGTTGATTCACGTGTTTCAGGGCGAGCTCTGCTGCTGGTAATACACCTCTTCCTGTACTATCTTGTTTGTGCTCATGGGTAATAGGGAATAATCCTGCTATGTACAGTGGTGTTTTACATTGTACTTCAAAAATGCACAGAAAAAATATCCAACATATTGAAGTTCTAACTTTTGCACTTACAGTTCTTCTTGTCATTGACAATTTGAAAATTGTTCTCATCTTTTTTAACCTTCCGACACTCCTGTTTAAATTCTTACTCTTTTGTGTATGATTCGATAGGTGAGAAGATACCTCTGTGCATTATTCTATTTTTCGGTTATTCAGTAACACCGCAATCTTCGTTTTATACAAACACTGGGCTGGGGAAAAATATACGCATGTTCATAGCACACCTTGATAAAGTGTATTTGCGTGGGAAAATATCAGTAAATTGCACTTTACACTTCATCAACCAATTTTGCCTGAAAAAACATAAACAGAATAACTCAGTCAGTACACATTATTCAATTTATCATATTTGATAGAAACACCAGCTATGTGAATTCCCACTGGCTCAGGGCTTTCATGCATTTCTGTTTACTCATGTTTACTGTAGCATAATGAGCGACATTATTTACATTTTACGTTGATACTCAGCAGGATCCTTGCAACGCAATTCTAGTGTTTAATTATTTCAAATTAAACTTTAAAATTTTGTCACTTTACTCAAATTTAATGCAACATATCTCAGTACCAATCTGCCGCCGCGCCGAGTATTCTTCGTATTTTATTAATTGCAGAACTCGTATTCTACAACTATTGTTTCTGCTTTATTTAAATCTCTCGAGTTACAAAATATCAGATTTTAACACTTCGTTATGTAAGATATGACTGATATAGTATTCACAAAGTAAATAAATATACCACACAGTCAAATTTCAGACAAACTCTGACAATCTTTAGGTGCAACCCAGGAGGTTCTGAATAGTATCTGCCTTTCGTGATAGCTAGTGAACACCGGAGTGAAATCTACTGAGCCAAACAAGTGAATATCAATATAATAACGCCAGAACTAGTTTATTAAAACTAGTATATATTAAAACTAGTATAGAATAAAAGTTTTAAAAAGTAGGTTTAACTAAACTAACGTGTGATATAAACTGACGGATATTTTTGAACAAAAGTAAAAACACCGCTGAGTATCTTTATGACATGCAGTATGACACATATAACTATCAAAATGAACGGTTGATGATATGGCCGATAAACCAGAGACTAAGTAATATGTGCTCTTATGTTTCAAATATCAGTTTGAACTAACCGTAATCAATGAAAAGCACGCCGTTACATTTTATCCAAAATTCCAGGAATCTCAAACTCTTGATAGTTTTGTTATTAGATATGTATAATTCCAGTTCAGCAAAAATATCTTTCACTTTTAATAGCTCAATTAGCTGGCAATTGGAATTGATTAAGCAGCATGTCTATTACATGTAGATATTGACTCTAAGACCATCACGTGTGCATTTAATTCCTGGTACAGTCTTCGTTTATATAGTGCTACCGTATGATTTTGATTTCTACTCACACGGTTATTTCCCGATTACCTAAAACCGATAAATATCTTCTAGTTATGACGTCTTTATGCAGACATTACGCGATAGACGACTAAGAGGTCAGTCGAACACCGGGGACCAACAGTACAATAATTGTTTACATAGTACCGAAAACATAGTCATAGCTGTTCATGGTATAGAACGCTATAATTTTTTAGTTTATTACTAGTCCGGAGGGGCACTCTATTTTATATGAGGTAGAGGTGTGAGGCCCAGGGACCCAAACTCTGACCCTGAAATATCCCCGGAATTGACAAAATACCTACCCTGAAATATCCTTGGCCCCAAATAAGGCTAACGCTTAAAAATATTTAACTTCCGGGTGTAACCCTATGCAACTCTAGAATATCTTAAAAAACCCTTGACGTCAAATACCCACCCTGAAATATCCCAGAAGTGAAGATGACCCACCCTGAAATATCCTGGTAGCCCAATGACCCACCCTGAAATATCCTGGTAGCCCAAAAAGCTACCCTAAAGGGCGGCACATGTATATATAGACCGATATAGGAAGTGCCCCCCCGAGTTACTAGTACTTCGAGGCAAGATTTAATTCTAAGTTTTAATATAGACTTTTGTACATTAAAAAGCATGTGGAAGTTAAACACGTGCCAGGATTTCACTTTGCCACCTTTATAATTTTTAGACTATGTACGTACTCTATAATTATTAATTTAAGGACAACCTTAACTCAGTAAAAAAGACAACATGAACAACAGAGAAAATATACTGAACTTACATTAACAAGGGTTTTCTCAAGATCAAAGGTGATATAATATTAAAGTAAACTTGCTCAAGATGGGTTGGCTAAGAGGCTAACAGTGTATTGAACACCATTATATCATTGTACCAATATGTTTTATAATATGATCATAGTAACTGCCGAAACCATCATTGAAATTTAGAGTTCGTAAAACTTATCCAAGTCTAGGAGAATAAAAAAATTCAGCAGTCAATAGACGACTTGCCAGGTTAATACAAGATTCAACAAGCAATGCATCTCTCTAAAAACTAAAACAACTTTTTCAATGTTTGTACCAAGTATAACAGTACTTATAATTAATACAAGAACATCTGTTGTAACATAGGCCACTAAGAGACTTGAGTATTGCAGTAACGAAGTGGACAATTAAAGTGCAATTATCATCTGAAATCGATGGGTTTTTGATGTTTGTTTATTTGTGGATTCTGCGATTTTTAATCCCACTCTGGGACTAGAGCATATTTAATTAAGATAATGAAGATTTGCTAAGTTTAAGGGGAAAAAAATCTCACATTCTCGTTATTTTATAGATTACTAGTACACCAGATACACCATGCACTTTCCTCCCATTTAAGTATATTTAGACTGACTTAAGTCCCATTTAATTGGAATAACTACTACTCTGTCCTTTTTTATAAAAAATAAATCCGGCATAATTTGAATTAGAATTGCTTTGTAACTGTAAAGCCATATTATGAAACCTAAAATTGAATATACAAAAAGTCTCCAAAATCTACATTTCTTGCGTATAAAATAAAAGAGCGTGAAATGAGAAATAACGGTATTGTTACCTATATATACATTACCTATATATACTACTGTAGGTATTTATAAAACGAGTAATATAACTTATAAAAATAATAGCAAGTATCATAATAATAGTTACTAATTTCTGTTCAGGCAAGGACATATTAGTGTCTTTGGACGCAGTATCCTAGAAAAAACAGAATGTTTACATGAGTCGGTGCTGTGAATTTGCATCCACGAGAGAAAAAAGACCGGTGAAAGGGAACGATACACATTTCGAAGACAAGCTTAATCAACCTTCAAAATGTCTTAAAGTGAGCAATACCCGAAAATACTGTACTATGTATTATGTACTAAAAAATACTTTACCTTTTAACCTGTTAAAGATTTCCAATTAATAGAATTAACACCTCTCCAGGAGCGTTCAAATAACGAGTATCAGTTGCAGTATAAATCAGGATCTAGCCTGCATTGCTCCAATTAAAAAACTTTTCTTAAAATATATTTGTACATTTCTTATTGCTAGCGTATTTGTATAGAAAGGAGATAGTTTACCTTCAGTTGTAGCAGTCCTGTCAATATGCCGCAGTAGTTGATCACTTCTCGAGCACAGATTATTTTAAATGAATAATAATTTATTTATTTCATGTTGAGTGTCGTGTCGTGTCATAGCAAGTTCAATAATTCTGTAACGATGCATTTACAAAATTATTGCACATAAATAAAAACCGAGTATGCGAATATACGAACGGATATACGACATTTTGCGCAAAGCAGCAGCTTAGTGACAGACTATATGAGTACACAAATTGCATCCCTATACAAAATTTATTCAAGCAGACAATTTACTTCTGAATTATGATAATAATGCAATCTAATGTACATAGAAAAATTGCCTTCAGCTAGTTTATTTTAGGAATCCACCGTATATGATATACCGGAAAATGAATAATGATGAAAACATGGTTTGAAAGAGTTATAATCATACAATTAGTGTTGCGTGATAATATTAGAGAAGAGATAACGTGACTCGAGATACACTTTTGTGTGATTGATTTTATCAGTGAGTTACGTCTTTAAACATGTATCAATCTCGATCAATCTAGGATATGAGTTTTATATATCCTAGTATCAATGCAGGTAAATTGCTTCTCGAAACTACTATAAAACAGATACTCCAGGAGAGAAGATAAAGTAGCCATGAATTTTAATTTACATATAAGCGAAATATAAAAACGTGAGTTTATTACAATTTTTCGCAATTGGACCTTACGTTTTTATTGTCCAAATTATTGATATGCGTTAAACACCACGACCAACAGCCGGATGGATAAGATATACTTCAGCCCCGGGACACGAGCACACTGTTTAACCGGTGCAAAATAGGAAACTGTTTGTTTTAAATGTCACGTTTAAGGAACAACAGGTTTGAAGAACTAAATTTACGGCCGATAGTTGAGAAAGATCAATTCGTTTAGAAAAACCTGTGCCATGTGGATCTGTTTTTATGACGGAAGAAAACAGATTCTGTTTTACAACATTTCATTTTTAATTACCAATAGCTACTTACAAATATGCTTCCCACCTTTTATGTGTCTTTAAAAAGATATACAAACAGGTTTTACATACCAACATTTTTCCATGTGTATCTGGTATTTCAAAACATTAGGCAGGAAACCTTGCATCAAGTGATATCAGACGTGAACGTGAACGCGATCTCTTCCATAAATGAAGCACACCGTGTTCAAAAACAATTACAGACTACATACCTAGGGGCGACCCATATTTGTACAGTACTTGTTATATATTAAATATGTTAATAAATGATTAATGTACGCACGCCGTATAACTTTCACTTTCTTAACAAAGTTTTATCAATCAACTTGTACTGGTCGAATATTAGAACCAATTTTTGAAGATGCAGATGGTTGAATTATTTTGAGGATGTAGATGGTTGGATTATTTTTGAGGATGTAGATGGTTGGATTATTAAAATTTAAATTAAATAACAGTGAAGAGACTCTCTCTCCGAGATACTTCATCGCGAGATTTGACCGTGTGTAGTTCTTATTTTGAGATAAAGTGTCAGCTTTTAAAAAAAGAATAAAACTTGTTCAAAGGTCTTTAAAGGTCAAACAAATCTCACCAGAAGCCTTAATATTTACTGGTAAAATATTAGATTTTTTTAACCTTCTGAGCATGCATCCTCAATTTCCGTTACTCTGAACTAACTGCCTGACATGTCTGAGATGTTACTTCGACGAACTGCACCTTGTCCGTTCTTAGTGCGAGGATATCAATCTTAATCCGTTAATGAGCTGTAATTTACAATTAAGCTAAAAGTTAATCAAAAATCGATTTATGACTCTTTGAACGGCCATCTAATCGAACTCACTTTTGTATATTCTTTTATGTCATTGTACTAGAATGTCGAGATTGAGGTTGCGATAAAAACGTGCAAAAAATTAGGGGGTAACCGATATATTTATTTATAAAAAAATGTTTCTAAAACATTTGCGCAAATCAACTAACCAATTAAACAAACCTAATTGATGTGGAAAGAAATCCAATTTGCAAATTCAGTTTCTGATTGGTTCCAGTTACGGTGCTCTGTGTACCCGAGTATGTACCACACCCCTGGGGGGTAGTTCACAACATTTTTGGTAGGAATGTGCGGCACAGGCTTAAAAATCGAATCCTCTCAGCTATTTTTCTCTGCCAAAAAAACGGTTTGCTTAACTTTTCTTGCTAAAAATCCTGATTGCTAATTTTACGTGTATTGGAAAACTGGTTTATTTTAGTCAAAAGCTAAATTAACTCAGCTTATTTATTAAAAAAAAACGGAACCGCTTTGCTAATTTGATCAAAAAACCGGATCCACTCAAGTGGCACATCCCCGGGGCACACCCCTATATAGATGGAACTCTGAGTGCCCCCCGGTACCACACTAAGCGAATATACTTGTGACTGCTCCGTCGTCTTACATGGATGTTTGTGTCTCCATAGATCGATTTAATGTTCTGTCGTTTGTCTTTGAGACTAAATTCACATTGCGTATACGGGCACAATAAAAAAAACTTCTATATGCGCATTACTTATTGACTATCGATCCCAATACTATTTCCTGTTTTTATCTGACAATCCTGAACAAAACTCAGAAAGAATTTTCGGTGTATTTTCGTTGTTTTCGTGTGTCACAAAACATTACAGTAATAGTTACAAGTGTGTTACAGCTAGCTAGGGAATAACAATGCGGTGCTTAGCTTTTTGTTAATTATTAGATGACGATTATTCTCTTGTTACTCTATTGTTTAAGATTATTATTTATATATTTTTATTATTTTGGTTATTGTAATGTACTTTTGTTGCAAGTAAAACAATGTTCCAGCGAAAAAATGCATTTTTTATTGAATTACCTCCTAACTGTATCCCCGCGGTCATACATTAGAGAGTATCCACATATACTAGTGAAACCTAATAAAAAGAAACATATTTTTAGCGAACAAAATGACATCTAATTAATTAAAAACATTAATTAAAAAAAAAACCGTAATGATATTATTTCTTTACCTGTATGCTGTCCCAGCTTTGAACTTGAACCTATTAAAATACATACAGGAGCAGGAAGACTATATAACAGTATATTACTTCAGTAAGTTTAGAGACATTTTTGGGTGCTGCTACAATCAATGACACCGACCCCAGCTGCTGCTTCTGCTTTATATCGCAAGGCTGTAACGATATAATCCATACTCGTATAT
>JAOXYB010025624.1:0-31964 GCA_028565635.1 Phoronis ovalis | reverse complement strand
AAAATAAACAATATTGAAAATTATCACGTAAAAGACGATACCAATGCTGGGTATCCTATAGATAGGATAAACAGCAACAACATTTGACTGTCTCTTCCCTCCAGAAATTGTAACTAATGGCATATATACCTTCGTATGCTGCTCTCGCAATGTCAACAATCTCTGTTACATTTGGTGTTAACTTTGCAAATACAGGTACTTTCACTGCCTCTTTCAACCACCGACATATAGCCCGTACAAGTTTTGTATCCTTAAAGTAACAACAATCCTATACCATCAAACAGAGCAACAGATACACAGACCATGTCGGTACTACCAACTTTTATTAGGACAATTATATTAAAATGCCAGAATAAAGATATTTAATAAAACCTTTTTACCTAATTCTTTTTTTTTGACACCTTGCTATTTACCTGTCCACAAGCCAATCCCATACCACGTTCACCCATTCCATGTGGGCATGACAAATTCAACTCTAAGGCATCACAACCAGCACGCTGGAAAGAAAAAAAATTACCAGAGAAGCCTGAATGTAGTTTGTCAGTATCTTTCTGGAAGCTTTTTGCTATTTTCCTATTGTTCCCATCCCTACATGGGCTTCAGTGATTACATGTATTTAAAACTGGATACAACTTGCATATAATTAAATCAGTAATGTTTCAAAGAACCATTTTTAATTGGTTTGTTTAATTTTTTCAAAAGCATATTATTGCAATTTTACGTACCTCTGCCATGTGACCCAGTTCAGTCCAGTCTTCCTTATTAAAACCACACATTATGCTAGCAATAACGATCTGAAAGGTAAAAATATAAGGTGTTCATAGATAGTTTGAATGATTAGTAAAACTTAATTAAAGTTATAACCAGGAATCAACTGTGCTAAATGGTAAATATTGTACAAATTGAAAAAGAATTATGTCTTCTCACATTTTTTTCTTTTCTGCAGTGTTTACAATGGTCCCAACCTACTATCTCATCAGGTATGCACAAGGCAAGCAGATGCATGATCGCCCATAAAAACCAACATTTTATTTCTAGTAAAACTTGTAAGAATGCATCGTGTACAAATAAAGATTTTGAAAAACATGTGAAATTCAACATTATAAATAACATGATTTGCGTTTTACTAATAGTCTATTTAAATCAGTCTTTTAGACAATAGTTGAAAAACTTTGTAGTGTGCGATTGGAGCTCATTCCCTTCCAGAAGAGTTGTGACTTTCTCGAGATTTGTAACTATTCAAAACACATTTTTTGGCAAAATTTATAAATAACAAATATTTTAAGAAATACATGCTATCAAATCTGTATATGTAAATGTACTTCATATTTGAGTTACAACACATTCTATACTTCATAAACAAATCGTATATTTTGTGTATTATGAAAATCAATCATGTGGAGATAATTGGTTGGGACCATTGGTTTAGTTACCTTGTTAGGGAAATCTTTTTTCAGTTCAGTGATGCTCTTACACCAGTAAGCAGCAGTTTTCTCGGAGATCAACTCTATATTCAAGTACGCTCCCTGACCAGGCCCATATATATGTCCTGACGTGGTTCCACGGACAATACGAGGAGATACATTTGTCACAATGTCCTGTAAAATAGATCAGTTTGTGAGTGTAATATGGACAATTCTGATAAGAAATAAAATGAGCCTTTTATGATCTCACCTGATTCTTGCCTCAATGTTTATAAAGAAAAATATGTTATCTAGTCAACAAAGTTGAGTTATTTAGTCATCAATTAACAGTTCTCATGAAAATGACATCTTTCTGAGGTCTTAAACATGCAACATAATGAACAGCTCTTTTAAATATCAGTTGAATGATCTGAGGGTCGTTGGCAAATACATAGTTACAATTCCATAAATTATGACATAAGGAAGCAAAATGCGTTGTCAGAAAAAATCATAACTTTACGACTCATTTAAGTATTTTCATAATCGCAACATAATAATGTTTCCAACAACGGTATTTAGTTTATAAAATTACATATAAATTTACCTTATCTAATGAAAATGTCTTTGTCAATGCAAAACCCCAGCCAGCTTCAAAGGCTCTACGAATCATTGTACTGCTGGTTGTTGGAGTTGCACTAGCTAATCCAAATGGGTTTTCAAACTTAAGTCCGGCCATTTCCACACTAACATCAACTTGGTCAATAGCAGTAAAGAACTGAGGCAAACGTGGTTCTACTGGCACAGTAAGATTATGCAAAGACTGCAATCAGAAATGTTATCATTGGCATAAATTGTGAAGAAAGTCTGACACAATAAAAGAAAGTTCTAAACAGTAATCTTGTCAGTGGTCATAAGATTTTTTAAGTTTTGCCTGACAAAATATTCGTAAGTCAAATCCTTGGGCCTGTTGCCAGAAATATCGTAAGTATTTACGATTCCATAACTCTGTAAAGATACAGCAATAATTATGGAATCATAACTCTACGATGTTTCTGACAACTGGCACCTTGTTTATTATCAACTTTGTAACATGCTTCCTGAGGTTAAAATGTAGAAATCACAAGAACTCAACATTCAACACAATACATAGTTTTACCTTCCCGTCCTCTTAGTTTGCTAGAAGGATATCTCAAATAGTTATGGACAGATTTGAACAAAACTTGGTGGATGGGATAAGTTTGTCACAAGGACAAATTGTTTAGATTTTGGTGGGGATCCAAATTTGGTACTACTTATAAAAATGACCTGACAGAGGTCTACACTCTGCTGATTGACATTCTAGTTTAAACAATTTTACCTTGTATACTTCTAAAATACCACTTTTCTTAGACAACTCACTTGAATATACTTGTGCATATACCAAGAAGCTTGCTTGCCATCATTGACTGATTCTACTGTTGTCTGTGCAACTCCAGCAATATCCCCTCCACAGAACACCCAAGGTTCACTTGACTGCATAGTCTCATTATTTACCTCAGGTAGACTCCATTTGTTGAATTTAATTGGAGATAATGCTTTCATCACTGTTAGTAAAAGTATTAGATGAACAGTGATACTTTATATATACATACATTCATGCATGCAAGCACGCACGCATGCACACACAAATGTATATTTAAAGATTTGCTTAATTAATATTTTTGAAATATCTCATACTTTTCCTGATATAGCTATATAATTATATATGTAGCATTTTTTACACAAGTTCCAGTGTTTGTGCTTGCAATGTACCGGCAGGCATGTTTTACAAGCTGACTTGATAATTTTGGACAATTTTCTGTTGAAAGCTATGTTAGAAAGAGATTCACACCATTATAAACATTGCTTATGACACTTATTGAGATATGAAGCCTGCATGTCAAATTAAAGAAAATAAGGGCACAGGCAACTAATTTGACAGCATTTTGTAAACATTTGAAATTGATACTGCAGTAAGCTGTTGATAAAAATTATTCAAAGAAATACCAACCTTTCTCATCAGATAATCCAGAACCAAAAGCAGAAATGATATAATCTGCTTTCAGTTTCAAAGTCTGCTCTTCATCTTCAATCCAGTTACCCTGGTCATCTTGCTCAGTACGACAAAATTCAATGGCTCGGATTCGGCCATCTTTGACGATGACTTGACGAGGAGATAAGAATGGTAAAAATTCACACTTTTCTTCTCTGGCAAGTTCCATCTAAAAAAACATTACGTCAATGAGACATGAAAATAAACGGATAAATCAATTTATTGATTGTTCTTAAACAAATAGCATCCTGGTATACCTGGCAACGAATTTCACTCTAGCCACATTAAAATAAATACATACTACCTTATACTATTTGTAAACTGTATGTGTTATTATTGTAAATGTATTAAGAAACATGTCACTATAATAAAATAATTTGAACTTAACTTGAACTACTACAATTTCAACTCTTTATCTGGCAACTGTATAATACCTACCTCCTCTGGGACAGCTCTTATATTAGTGAAACCTTTACGGAAGACAACAAAGACACGTTTGGCACCACAACGGAGAGCAGATGTAGCACAGTCAAATGCAGTGTCACCAGCCCCCAAAACGATAACTGAACCTCTCAGTTCAGGGAGACGAGACTTGCAGGCACACATACCTGTAGTATAATATCAACACATTTATCCTAATGGTGAATATAGTGAATTTGTATCAGAGAAGAAGTTACTTTGCATTTTAGACAGACCTGTACCCTAATCCACATTACGTTTTCCAAATTTTCTTTAGTGACACCCAATTTTGTCAAATTCTGTGTTATGCATTACCAGTGAGATGCAATTTGTAGAACTATTCTTAAACATTTAAACTATAGAAGTGCACATCCCCATAAGGAAACAAGACATCTGTAATGTCAGTTCCTATCATATATACCTAGAATCACACATTGCGGCTCGTATATGTTGAAGTAGTTCTCTTAAGTGTTAAATACATAAAGCACTGGAAACAATAAATGTTGAAGCTTCTGATAGGAATTTGACCCAGTTTTCAAGGCCATTCTAAACTCCCACTTAGCATAATACGCTCACCCACCTATGGCCTTCATGAATCCGCCTTCAAGTTTTCCATAATGCTTTGTCTTTTTGGAAAGTGGTGCAATGTGACATGATCCCTTGGGAATAAACATTGTGGGCTTTTTGGCCAATTTGTGATTAATCAAGGTCAAACTATACCCAACTTTGACCTTTACTCCCTCTGTACCAAATATGAAGCTGGTCAGAAAAAAACTGAAGCTGCTTTTGTGACGTACCAACTCGAGAACAAACATGGCTGCCAGTCGGTAATATTGAAACTGATCCAGGTCAAAAAGATAAGTGACCTGTACTCAGTCCTGTATTTACTACCCAAACTGAAGTAATCATTGCGAGGCAAAGGAACAATGGGGTCACAAAATTACATCTGAAATGTACTTTGACCTGCACTTACTATGTACTGAATGCACTCTGTGTTATAGGCATTAAAAAGATAGTGACATACCTGGTTTACTACTTCCAGCTACCACAGGTAGAAAATCTTTCGATGTAAAGAAGCCCATGTCCTGCGTCAGATCTTTGAAAATGGGTATTTTCTTAGGATCAGGTAAACCAATACCAACAAAGACAGCAGCATAGCCTTGGCTCTTCAATGATTCTAATGTTATATCGTCTGCGCATAAACTTCGACCAAATTCAACCTAAGAATATGACAACGATAAAAGCATTTGTTACAATATATGGATGTTATTCACTGGGAATATTTGCTATACGAACCTTGAATAATGTGCTGTTAGACGTGTTTCCATGTGAATTATACATTTGGACAGAGAGACAAATTGCTTATCAAGGGTCTCTTAACAAACTAGGAAAGCAAGAAACACAAGAAAAAATCCATTCACTGTAAGCTTAATTACACCAAAGTATGTTTCATTAATTAGCTACCGCAGTCTGAAATGATGGCAAAGCAGTGACAGTGACTGCAGCAAGACAATGTGTACAACTAATTGCTGATGGATTAACTTTCATTTCCACATGATTATTTTCTAGTCATGATAAGTGACACACAGAACAATTCTAAATGGAAAATGTCACACTTTGACTCCTAAGTCCTTCATCTGTTCTACTTCAAATGTAACAACATCATATGGCAGTCGAAACTGAGGGATCTCAGATGTACTGAAAAGATAAATTTTATATAGTTTACACTAATTAGCCAAGTTTTTTTTTACTTTTAAAGAGATTTGAATCAAGCTCCCCCATTAATTAAGTTTAAACGCATAGAAAACCGAAAATCAGTAAAAAAATGTTCTAACAGTTGACATTTTCGTGTAATTTAGAAAATTCTGAGACAGCTACATATATAACGCATGAGTTGTATAATATGCTTTTGTAACACTAGTCGTGTAAGCTTATTAAGTATAATCTATTTTCCCTAGATCACCTCTAAAGCAGTGAAAATCTTACCTCAACCCACCAACATACTCATACTTCTCAAACACTGTCAAATCATTATATCCTAATCGAGCTAAGAATGTGCCACAACTTATGCTGGCTGGGCCGCAACCAATCAGAGCAATTTTTTCTTTGTAGCTAGTAGGAAGCTGACCTAGCGGTGGGAGATTAGGATCTCGAATCTGAGGAATTTTCATGGCCTTGAAAACCTTAAATACAGAAAAATTATGCCCTTGGGTCCTTAGTACTCCAGCCTTTAAAGAAAACCTGTGATGTTTGTAAGACAGAAATTTCTTTACATCATTTTGAAAGAAAATACAGTATTTAGTATATTTAATGAGAAATGAAGAAAAAAAAATGTGTTCCATAAAGGTTTTTTTATAGCACACAGCAGCTTATTTAACATTAAACCACAAAATTAAGATTTGTAGTATCAAATAGAAGTGTTGATTTTGGAAAATTCTTAGAACCAAATAAAGGTCACCTTTAATATGTGGGTTCACTATTTACTATGCCTCAGATCAATCATTTGCAACTATTACCATGACATTACCTCAGTAGCAAACTGCTGAAGTCCTCCAATATTTATAGGTCCCTCTTCAGAAGCATAAAGATTACATCCACCTACACACAGATCACTTGTAGGACAAACCATGCCACATGTCAACCCCAGAGGGTTATCGGAAAATATGGCTTTAGCTGCTCCATAGTAATTCTACATAAGTTACAACAAATATAAAATGTAAGAAAGCATCACAGTATAGTTTGGTATCTAGGCTTCTCCACTACGGAGGAATAATAGTCACTTTCATGAGACTAATAATTTGAACTAAACATTTTCTAACCTTCTAAAATATAACGTCATTCAAGTCTATAATATCAATCGATCACAGCATTTAGATTAGTTCCTGTAACCGAAGAAAAGAAATAGTAACAAAAGGTCTGCAGTTGTAGACGATGGAAATGACAATTATGACAAAAGTGATTCATTTATTTGGCTCCTTACCATACCTTGTTTGCAATGCTGGTAATAAAATATTTGATATCCAGCTGGGTCGGGCAGCTCTTCTGACATGGTGCATCAGCACACTTTAAACACCTGTTAAAGAAAAACAAGCAGTTTAATTAAGTCTGAAATTTTTAAGAACCTAACATGGGTTAGTGGCACTATGGTGCCATCCATACACAAGACACTATTAAAATTAATTGGTAATTGATTAAATCCCATGGACTAAATACAGTCAGGACTGAATATGTGTGAGATAATGATAAAGGAACAGAAGTAAATGAGAAGGTGTTACCATTAATGTAATAACCCAAATCGTTTCGATATTTCTCTCGGTAACAAATATAGATATCACGTAGAGTACATACCTAGCCGCCTCTCTCAAAGCTCCTCGCTCACTCAGAGTTGTATGTTTAATGTCTTCAAAATTCTTTTCAAGTGCTTCGCATGTCTGCAACAAGGAAGAACTTGTAAAAACACAAAGAGTTATGACATATTTTCAACCCAAATCAAACAGTTGATAGAGCAGATAAGTTATACATCTTCAGTGCTTTACTAATGTCAACATAAAGAATTTAATTTACAGGTATCTTGGTTTTCTGGTAAATACTGAAATATAGCCATGAAAACAGCTACTGATTAGGACATGACTTAGGTTTGTGTTAAAAAGTGCATTTTTGACAGGATTTTTGATTCGCAAGGATTTATCAACCAAAATACAACTTAACTATTAGTTACTTGGGAGATATTTAGGGAACAGAAGTCAGTTTTTTATTTACTTTAATATATATATTAACAACACACATGAATAACCTTACTTTATGTAACAGCATGCAAGTTGCAACTGTTAGCAGGGCTGCAATTTATTGAAAGACACAGTTTTTCAAAGAATGAAAGCTTTTAAACCAGGTATGGAACATTTTAATAATTAGAATAGAAGTGTAGTTACTGATGTGAGATATTTACTGAACAAGACTTGTCTGTATTTCTTTTCCAGTGCTTCTTGTCCTTCTTTGTACTAGCTGAAGCTTTTATTGTAGCATGACTTTTAACCTTTGGATTCAGAGCCAGGATATTCTGAAAAAATATTTATTTTAATAATAGTACCATGTCTAATTGCAGGGGGCATGTGGGCTAGACCACTATTCAAACAATGTAAAATAGCTTATTTAATTATTCTTGGAAAATAAACCTACCTCCTAAACCCACTACAAATTAGGAAAACTGTAAATAACAATTCATCTAAGTAAATAAATGCAATTTTACTGTGCACTTGAGGTAGTATAACCCTCAATTCTCATATTTTTCACAATATCACCTGGTGGATGTGACTTGAAACACTAACTTGAAGGGGTGCTATTGGATCTCCAAGATTCCAGTGGTATTTATTGTAAATGTACAATATTGGTAAATTTTGATAATTTTTTTTGTAACACTGTCATGTACTTATATGTCCTATATTTGCGAACTTGTACTTTCACAAAGTCATGCCTAAAAAAATCAAACTCCCAAACCTAAAATCCTGATGTATTACCGCAGGAAACCAGGATTTCAGGTAATGGTAATTAATAGAAGCTAGGCCACTGCCTTAGTTCAACCAAGGATATATAAAACTCTGTTTTATATATATCTTAGGTTCAACACTGAGCTCTAACACTTCTAACAGTAATAACTGATTAACTAGAAAGGTTCCTTTTATCCCCATAGCACTGACTCTCATTGATCAGACATATATGAGTATGCTCCAGTCGAGAGGGATATGGTTTTTAGCATTTGTGGTGTTCAAAATTCTGAAAAGGGATACCTTTTTCCTGCATAAACATTCCTAAAAGGGATGTTTTTTGAACTTTGTTTCCAAAAGCTGTTAGGGTTTGAAAGGTTGGGTGGAGTACCCCCGTATAAAAAGTATTGAAGTGTCTGGGGATTTTTTCTTTTCTTCAGACTATACATTAGATCTAATACGATCCATACAAGTATTCAAAATGAATATAAACTATGTTTCTGGCTTCTTAAACCATTGTTCAATTGTTTTTGTGAAAATAGGAAATCAGAGAAGTCAAAATGGCATTTGGTATTTAAAAATGGGCATATTTGAATTAGCAATTTTGGATAAAAAAATGTTTTTTGACTTGGGGCCTATATAACTTTTACCTGTTAAAAGCGGGCTGGCAACAGATGTCTCTGGGTGTTTCTTAGATAAATAACCTTAGATGAGACAGTCTCAATAGCCAACCTAAATACATATAGGGGACCTCCTTTTGCTGTTTCTAATTTTTAAGTTAGATAATTATGCCACAATGCAAAGTCTCCAGGAAGACTATTTTTTTACAAGATACTCATTTGTCACATAGTGGTAGAAAGCCAATGAGCTGTGCTGTTACTTGTTGCATCAGTAAAGACAAGCAATATGAAACATATATCAGCACATTATACCACATAAACATATGTTCAATGGTTATATTGGTTATTATTAAAGGACTTACGGACTTAAGCTGGACCCTCGCTACTGTTTAAATAAAAATTCATGAAAAATCCGCATTACATTTTTTTCATATAAAAATGTTTTCTGAAATTTTAATAATTTTAATAATTATGGTGGCATTTTTGGACTTTTGTATGCAACGAATAGAATTTAATTAATTTTTTATGACATCTCACAAAGATCATAAGGTACATCCTACAGCAAAATCCTGAGGATTTAAATTGGAGCTAACTACGTTTTTAAGAAGTAAACGATACTTCCATCATTTGTTTTACCGAATTGTAAATTCCATGAATAATCTTCGAATTATTAATTGTTTAAAAAAAGATAATTTTTTTATTTGCTAAAAACACTAAACTGATTATATATTAATCAAAATCCCTGGTGCAAAATAAATATGGTTAAAAACAAATATTTGGAGAATTGATTAGTTGTTAAAAATATAGTTAGCCCAAATGTTTATCTACTGGGATGTACCTAATGATTTTCATAGGGTGTAATTAAATGCTAATTAAATTTTATCCAATAATTTGAAAATACCATTATGACATAGGCTGAATGTTAAAGTTTTGGAAAACATCTCTTTCGAGTGAAAAAAATGTAATGCAGATTTTTCATGAATTTTTATTTAAACAGTGACGATGGTCCAGCTTAGCCTTAAAGCACTTTCAACCCTGGGTACACTTCTGTAGTACCCCTTACGACAACGACCCTTTCAGCTTTAGCTTCGTGGACGCCCGCATGAAACAAAAGAATTATCGCAATTTCCGGTATATTACGTCAGTGAAAATTGTGGACTTTAGACGGTGTATCCTAGCAATATTGTGTGAAATAAAAGAACAAATATCTGCATAATGGCAAGAGATATTTAAAAAAAACACATTTTAATTTCTTTATCAATTAATATCCTTTTAACATTGAAATCCAGGACACAAATTTCTGACCATTTTCCTATATTAATACCTTAAGATAGTCTTTATACTGAGTCTTAACCCCGGGTCTTAACTCAAGAAAGCCCAAGAAAGTACTGTGAAATGGACAAGTTCTTCTAAAGATTATAAAACAAATGGTGCTTAAAGTTCTGCGAAATGCTATGTGGCTATGACAAGAATATTTGCAAAATAATACCTCAATATCTGGAGGATCTTTGCTAACAGTCACAGCAGCCATCGCACTTGCACTCCTTCAAGTTGCAGTTTCGATACAGGCCTCCTTTACGTCATCAATAACCAGGGGTCAAGAGACATGATTTTACGCATTTACGCCATCTGATGGAAGTCAAATAAAGTCAAATTCTCTATATAGCCTCAAACCTTATAAATTAATTTATAAACTAAATAGGGCATATCTTCTGTTTTGAACATGCAAATAAAACTTAAAAAATATGAATAATTAAAATCAAAAAGTTGAGATACAGAATGGTCAAAACTTTTTGTCTAAGAATAATAGTTGAATGTTATGTGAATCAGTAATATACGTCTGAACTGTGTTTGAGTACGAGGTTATGCTTGGTGTTGCCATGTGACGAAGAGTGATTATAGACTCAGACAAGGATTTGCATGTGTAATTGAATGGCTAATTTATACAGCCTAGTGGATGTAATTTTAATTTAGGGTGTTATATTTCAGTGACCACAATAGCTCAAGACAAAATCAACACAATGGGAGATAAACATTTTAAAGGAGCACCTTTTGGTACTCAAAAATCTAGGTAAGTTTCTAAGCACTTGCGTTGTGCCTTTGGAACGCACCACTCCTTCCTTCACCAACGGGCTCTCCACTTTATGGCTGAAGATGTCATATATGTCCCATGAATTGTTTGCTGTTTATTTGTACCAAAACGATTAATTCTACATTTTTATACATTACATTGTAAATAATTGTATGTAATTGTAATTTATTTTTGTTACAAAATAATATTGTATAACTAAACAAAGAGAAACCTACACTCACAATGATGATAATGAATGATGCAAATTTAATTTCCAAACATTTTATATGCTGTCTTTAGAAATGTAAAGTTGTATGTACATAATTTAACAAAAGATGAAATTTGTCACAAAATGATACATATCAGCGCAGATATGTGTATATTTATTATAACATCCGACTAGGACAGGATTTCCATATGATGTCTACACGTCTATAAATTATCATGTTTTGAATTTCTTTTTAGTCCTAATAATAGGCCCAATAATACTGACATATTGATACTAACACTTTCCTATTCAAAAAACTATATTCTTTCAAAATTAACAAAAACGATGAAAATTCTCATACAACAATATGCTCCGATGGTCTTAGTTTGTTATTATCAAGTGAAAAATATATAAATATTTCTTGTGGCGCAACATTTGTTAAATTTTAACAAATTTTTACTCAATAAATACGAATGGCACCTCTCGGGCGTATGCATTGATTTTCTCTGAATTTTAACCGTTTGACTTTTTACACATGTATATGTGTACTTGATAATAACAAACTGAGACCATTGTAGTATTGCTGTATCAATATTTTCATCCTACGGGTGAGTTTTTATTAAATTCGAAAGACGATAGTTTTTGAATAGGAAAGTGTTAGGACCAACACGTCAGATATTGAGCCTATTATTAGGACAAGACTTTCTTTATAAATCAGATAAGTACATATTGCTTTTAACTCATTCTTAACATGATCCCATGCAACTCTCCCTTTATCCCAGTTGATACAAAATATTTTTTTTTCAATATGTACAATGAGCCTGACTCAACACTTATGTAGATAGTAACCAATTTAAAATTTGCGACTAAAAAGTGTCTGTGTGCCAGGGTATGTGTAACTAGACCACAGGCCAAGCATGATTTATTGATACATTTATCTTATGGAACATTTCATAATAGTAACCATGACGTCACATTTCATTGCAAATACTAGAAATATCCCTGTTAGACAGTATATTTCCATAACTTAAATGTTTTTCTATTGTTTTTGGAAGACACTAGATTTGCACTACCTAGTTGTGAGTACATAATATGCGCTTTTCCAGAAGTTATTCATGGAATAATATTAAGGGGCATTTATTAATAACTGCAGGACATTTCTTCTCGTCTAAAATGGCCTAAAAGATTATAATTACATATGCAAAGAAATGTTATCTAAAGAGATAATGCATTCCATTTTTATTGATTTATGTTACATAATTAGTGAAAATTTTTGAATGATATTTGATACTGTTTAAAAATAAGATGTCTGAAAATTGCTGTATTAATGTTAGAGAGTACTTTTATTCTGAACTTTTAGGTTGTAGAAAGCATAAAGTATTTACTTTGAAAATCAATGAATTGTTTTTTTTTCAGATTTGATATAGCTGGAGTCCATCCTGAAAGTAAAACACCAGGAACATATACAGAAGTCAATTATTGTACTAAATCTATGCACACTTTGGTAAGTTGTCATTAATAAGTAATTCAGTAGGTACATGTTAATTTCAGTCACTTTTTGCAACCTGGGTATCACTTTTAAGCTGCAATGAATTCAGCAAATGTAAATATAGTAGAATTATGTAACACCAAATAAAACTTTAACAACGAAATGTTCTATTATGTGCATATTTGATATTTAATATTTGATATGTGAGATATGACATAACAATGTGCAATATACAATCAAATGACGATATTCACACTGGGACAGTTAGACTTAGTTAAGTTTTGTAATTTATATGTATAGAATAATTTCTATAGTCTTTAAAATTTGTTTTTCACTCGATTTCTTTAGAATCGTCACAGAGGCCCGGGAAGATATTACACAGAAGTTGGAGGATTTAGTACACAATCTGTTGAAGAAAGAGCTTCTGGACCAGGTTGGGCAAGAGCTTTTGAAGTTGCAAGGATGGCAAAAATGCCACATTTGTTACATAAAGAACAATGGGAATTAAAGAAATTGTTGGTAAGCAAATTGGAATTTAAAAATTGAAATTCGTACATAATCAGCAAATTCAATTTTTACTCTGTAAAGTTCTCTGAAATTCTCAATCATGATGTATTCTAGAAAAAAAAAATATTGGTATGTCATAGCTAATTATGTAATGTGAATAATAAGAACTGTTTTGTAAAATTAGTCAAAAATAATACAATCTGCACAATATTAGTCAAGGTTAATAATACAATCTGCACAATATTAGTCAAGGTTAATAATACAATCTGCACAATATTAGTCAAGGTTAATAATACAATCTGCACAATATTTGCAATACATTGTTTCTGTATTATTGAAATTTTGGTTATTTTACTAGACCAAAAAATTGGGTCCTGGGACATATGAATTCAAAGATTTTTTGCAAGAATCAGAAGAAAGGCCCAGCAGTATAAGAGGAGTGTGTGGAACACGGGCAAATAGATTTAAAGATTTAGAAAAAGAGGTAAGGATTTAAATGCCTGAAAGTGCATGTATCGCTACTCAGACAATCTCAATAAAGCATAATTATCTTGAAAAAATATTAAATGTTGATATTTAGTGTCAATGGAGAATGTTAACTATATATATTAGAAACAAAGACCTACAACTGTGGAAAAAATGCACATTAAGAAATATGGACACCTTGAGGGAGTGATTACAGTTCAGCACATAGGAACTATAAATTTCTTGTCAAATTTTAGACTGTTAAATGAAAAGATAACATAGCAAAAGCATACATTTTTGGAAAGGTAGTAACTTGAAGACTTTGAAAATTTATGTTTTCTTACCTAACAGATAAAAGGACTATTTTGGGTAAAAACTCACTTTTTTCCAAACACGAACTTCAAAACCAATAAGCTCAGCACTCCTACAGACACAAAGCTGAAACTTGGCCAAAATGAACTTCAAATAGTGATCTCTACAAGTGTCTCAGATTTTTAAAATCTTCCTTTATTCAACAGTTATGAACCTTCAAAATTCAACAGCCAGAAAATCTGGCACCCATATAATAAATTTAGAAGCACATTATTTAAATTTTTTTTAAATCTTGGAGATTCCTGTTGGAAGTAGATTTTAGCAAAGTTTCAGCTTTGTATCTGTAGGGGCTTAAGCCATATTTTTTGAAGTGTGTTATGAAAAAAGCAAGTTTTCACCTTGCTAATTACATAGTCACGAGTTAGTAATTTTTCATGATTCTTATATTAGTCCATTTCAAAAATGTATAGTTTTAGCAACAACCCAAAATTATCCTTAAATTATTAAATGTGAAATGTTGCATGAATGGGACAAGCCACCTTTAACTTCTATGGTTATAACGAATTAACAGTTTTCTTGAATTATTATATATAGCCAAGCACAAATTATAAGAGCTGTGTTAGGGTTCCATTTAACCTGACCAAACTTATTTATTTTATTACATGAGATTTTCACATAAAACAAACTCAAAATACAGTTTTTATAATTATTGCCTTCCTGACTATGCTATTTCAGTCTAGTAAAAAAAGAGATAACATTTATGGTACTATGGTATGTCACTTTATCTTGCTTCTTTTGTTGTAATTTTCTGGTTTTAGTTCTGTTTCATTTTTCTTTTTTACTGTTTTTCCTGTCCTATTTTCTTTCATTTCTTGTTTTTTTCTTGAATTCCCACAGACAGGTAATTGGAGGGCACACGACACAACACCCAACGTAAGAATTCAATTTTATGTGGAAAGTAATAAGAATTTTTTTCTTCTAACATTTTAATAAAGTTTCTTTTCAAGTTTATAGTCTCTTCCTATTTAATCCTCATTTGAAGAGATTGTTAGTTAATTTGTTACATTCACAGAAGATCTATGATTATTCTTCGAATTCAATCTTACTATTTCAAACAGTTTTGCAAAACAATAGCATTATTTTCATTTATTCTATCACCAGATAGTTTGTAAAAGCTTTTTAATCAAACACATTTATTTTTGACATCCATTTTTTAATTGCTTAATTACTAGTGTCAAACTTTTTAATTTCTTATAATTCAGTCACCCCATACTTTGTAAAGATCTAGAAAATATAAGAAAATAAAACTGGTGTGTTTTTGTTACCTGGTTTCAAAAATGAAAATGGGTATAGTTTTCAGGTCCTAATTTGATATAAAAACGTGACCCAAAACAAAATAATGTTTCCATCCACACAGTCATTCTGAATATGTCTCCCTGCAATCAGGTAACTGGATAAAAAGGCCCTCAAACATATGTACCTAACTTTTCTGATAAAAAAAACAAACAACCTTTTCTTAGTGTTTTCCCCATGCATTGAGATTTTCTTACAATTTTAATAGTTTGATCACCTTAACTGTCAAAAATCAGAAATTAATGATGTATGTTTTTAGGTTAATTGAAATAATTGTTAGTTCACCCTGGCAGGGGTATACAGTAAGTACATTTAAGTAACATTGTTCTCAGCAGTTATAAAACCTACTGTATATATATCTGTGAACTTTTACTATTAGTTTTCTCTCTTATGTACATCATTTCCTCTCAGATAAATTATGTAATAATTGATTTATTCTAGAATTGTATACCTGGTCCAGGAACATATGGTAAAGGTGGTATTCCAAATTTATATCGGGAAGAAAAAGAGAAAATTCCAATAGGCAATATCACGGTGATGGATGGAGCCGTAGGAAACAGAGGCCTACCAAGTGTAGTATGTATCAGATATCTGAATATTTTGAGTATAGCTACCATTTTTGTGAAAAGAAGATTATTTATTATAATAATTGATTGCACAAGCTATTTCATTAAAACAATCTATCAAGTACAGATGGAATCTGTTGTATTACTAGTTCTGAGTAGTTTTTTAATAGCATCTCGTTCAGCCCACTTGCATATGCTTGCACTTGATAGAATAATCTGTGCACTAAATGTGAGGCCACTTTTAATGATATGTGATAATATCGTTCAAAATAATCTCTATAAAGTATCATTCCCCTCGATTATTATTATTATTTATTTTATTCTTCCATAGGGTTCACATTTGGGTCCAGGAACCTACAATTTTAAAAGTTCAGCAGAACAGCTAAAGGAAAAAGTTACAAGTTCACGTGGACCATATGACTTGTTTACTGGAGATAGAAATAAACCAATTATGACTGGCCATTTTGCCAAGCCGGTAAGTAATTTTTTTTTGTACAGTTATTTATTCAAAGCATCAAATTTGGACAATATTCAAAGGTTGTATGTATTTCGTTAAGAATTATTATTTTTTACCAATGTAAATAATAACAAGATGGGAAGAAGAATGTGACTCGATCTAATTTTGGCTATTGAATTCTTCCCGTTACATACTTTCAACTTCTTAACCCAAGTTTAGGTTTTATTATATACTAATGTGGTATTCTGCTTAGAACTATGGGTAAAAATAAATGTCTGAATGAAAATTCATGGAGATTGAAATCTTGTTTGATTGCAAGTCAAATACATTTTGATTCACCAGTTTAACATTAGAAAATGCATGATCACAAAAGAAAATATTACAAATTTCAGAATAATTTTTCAGAATAATGCAAATCTTGGTCCAGGACAATATGAACTAAAATCCTTTGTAGAGGATATGAGTCATAAACATCATAATAAACACGGAAAATTCAGTAAATTACCAGATCAACATCCTATACAAGCTGAAAGAATATTTTGCCATTCTCTTGCACAATGTCCAAAGGACCAGGTAAGTAGTACATTTATTTTCTTACCATTTGGAATTAGATATCTCGGGGTCATTAAAATTTGTTTCTAATCAAACACAATTTTGCAAAGGGTAAGGGAAAATTCTTTTTTTGATAATCAGTAGCAGTCGTTGAATTTTGATGTTTCATTGAAAAGGTGGCCCCACCAGTCACCTCTGCTTGATATCTACGAGCCATGAATTATAAAACTTTAGAAATTAATTAGCATTTTAATAAACTGATTTTGTTTTTCAGTATTTCCCTGGTCCAGGAAGTTATGAATCTGTTGAATTATCCAAGCCGGGTGCAAAGAAATCACCTGGATTCTTGTCTAGTGCAAAAAGAGATGATAAACGGTCACTGCAGTTTTTCACAAGAAATTATGTAAGTACTGAACATTGGAAAACTTATTAGACATTTCAACAGCCAAATCTGTATTTGCAAAATTAAAATTAAGATGCTACTCCTGTAAATAAGCAACATCAAATTCAAATAGTTTTCAAAATATCATCAGTCACAGGAAATAAAGTTCTACCAGAGGTCACCACCTCTGACAAACATGCAGGGCTTTATGTAAGCTGAATAAGTGTTTTGTTGCACAGGTATAATATTTGAACTTTAGTCAAAACTTAATAACGTATGGTCTTCAAGGAATATCCAAGTAAACAGCTGCGCAGTAAATTTAATCTTACTTGATTATAAAAGCTAACTTATACTGTGCTTCATTGTGAATCAAAGTATGCTGATGTGAATTCACAAAAAGTGATTGTGCCAATACTTTTATCTATGTAATGTGTGATACCTGTTTTCCAGAATCCAGTTGGCGCTGGGCGTTACGATATACAAAAATGGGAAGAGGCTCAGCATAGAAATGGTCACTCAAGTGCCTTTGTATCTAAGAGTAGCAGTTGGCCAGCTAACCGAGGGAAATTTATGCAGTAAGTCATATTTCACTGTGATGTTGACATCACAAGAAAATTGTTACTACACCTGGCAAGTGACCATTTAGGAAACATTCAATTTAATTTTACAAATCCATCTTTATGTGACATAACAGTGCATGCTCAGACACCCAAATCTGCAGGGCCATCATTGAAAGAAGTTTCAAACTTTATCAATTTATTTAAATATATAAATCAGTAAATTGTACTCATGATGAAGAGGAAAATTGTAAAAAATAATTAAGTGAAGAAATGATGGTTATCAGCAAGAGAATTGTTTCGAAAAATTTGCAAGTATTATAAATGCCATTGCTTTTAAAGTTTTCAAAATATACCACTTCAGTAATTCTGAATAGTAACGATGCATTCTCTACTTATTTTACAGTGAGCGCATTCGTGCAAAAGATGTTCCCAAAAAGGACCGTATATTCATTGTGAAGCCTGAAACCCCAGGACAATATATTACAAAAATGGACAATCAAACAGCATACATTGCTCAACGTGCTGCAACAATAGCATAAAATATGCAACTGACCAGTTTAAAAAAGCTCTAAAATGAATAATAGTGTATGCAGTGAAGACAAATTTTTTACCCAATTTTGAGTAAAAAGGAGCTTTAAGTGATATACCATAGACCTGTCCTGATGAAATTTCTTGGCGCACAAATTTGCAGTATTCTGAGGAAAAATAATGCATTGTAGAGATGGGTGTCTCCAAGTTTTTCATCTTAGGTCTAACATGACTAAACAAAATCTGTGTCATCAAAATCTTACACTTCGATACAATAAGTACATGTAGAGAGAAAGAAATCTCAGACACGATTTTTTTGCAATTGACCAATATCTTGTATAGAAAACTATATTATTGTTCCCTTTCAATCATACTGAAGTCTTATAGATCATCTTGCCACTATTTCTATCTTCTGATTAGATTAATGCATAATGGTCAACTAATGTTTCCTATAAGCATAATTTGGAATGCTCGATAGATTGTATGTACTTGCTCAAAAAATGCAACTGATGCTTTGCTATGAAACACATATTGCTATATTTTTTGTTTTATATATCTAGTATATATGCAATAAGAGATTTTTACTAAAATGTAATATGTAAAATAGTGTCTTGTTTGTGGATATGATGCGCAGCAGCCAAGTAAATAGGACAAACAGCTCGTTTGAAATCGTTTAATTAATACGCAAAAATAAGTTTTATAAAAAAATAACACTCTAAACTATTGAACAGTTACAGTCTATCTTAACTAAAGACGACATAGCACCAATAAAAATGGATATTGCATACAACAAAATCTCATATGTGGACAGTTCGATGAGATTCTCAAGACTTGTATACAACTACTGGATTAAAAAATAGCACCAAATGAAGGTTTTGAGACTAGCAAACACACATGTGCTTATAATCACTGATACCTGCACCTTACATACTTGCAAGTGGCTTTAATAGAGATATACTTCTTCCAAATATCACTTTTTGCTGCATAAAGCAATGCATATCCCTCAGAATGTTTGATTAAAATGTACACATCACCCAGCAATACGAAAAAGCCACTGCTGAGCTATTTTTGCACCAGTCCCCTTTCATCGATTACATATCGTCCGCAACTTAAACATTATCACGAATAAACTCACTAAACTTGATTTGGTATCTGTTTCTAAACTACGCTGGAAATATTAATACATGTACTTGGCTAGGAAATTAAATAGTGGAAAGTTGTTATAAAATTTCACGCGATTTGTCTTGCTTGAACAAATGATCTACAATGAAGCAAGAACTCAAGGATTCTGAACATTTTATCAACAATAAATGTAAAGCATCATTACCAGTGATCCTCCTAGTTACAATACTCAAATACTTTGGTTTCACTTTCAAACAGGTTGCAGTACAGAACATGATAATCAGTGGTTACAAATGGCAAGTCATGGTTACTTGTTTCATGCACTAATTTCATTATCTTCTACTGTAGAATTAGCAGCTGGTTAGTTAACCACAAAGTCATATTTAAGTTCAGGACCTATGAACCTTTTATATGTACATAAAATTACCATTGGCCGTACAATACACTTAAACACTTATGTGGAAAACAAATAATACAACGATTCAGCTATATATATCTATTATCAGCTTTTATGTTACCGAAAACACTTCATTTGAAGATATCAGTACAAATATATTAACCCAGACTGGTTTTCCAGCCTACATACCTACAGCAGACTATTTGTAAGTAACAGCTACAGCTACACTACTGATTACGATATGCTCAAGTACTATACATGTACAGGTCAAGTATTACCTTTTCTAAAATACTATTAAAATATTGTATATGGTGATACCCTTGAAATACATAATATGTACTGGTATAACAAGTCTGTTTGCCAGAAGATTCTGATATGTATTTCACAAAGCCATCTTTGTATTGTCCTTCCTTGCAATACCTCCGTGAAAACAACATCCATCCTAGCATGTTTTAATCTATTTTATTGTTTTGTATGACACTCATGTATGACTCAATACTTTCCTGCAGTCTAAATTAAAAAAACCCTCAGTAAACGAGTACGGTTCTTTAATATTTGCTTTGCTGTAACCACCAATGTAATAACCGATACTTTCCTTTTGCAGCCACATTATTTTGATATTTTAAATCACTAACATTAGTAGAACTTCCTGTCTTAGTCCCAACTTTCCTCATCATCAGCAGCAGCAGCCGCTGTACTAAAACCACCACCGCCACCACCGCTTGAGCCCCATTCATCATTACCACCAGAACCTCCATACTGAAAATACAAGTAGCTAGTTCTCAGGCACTTTATATCCAATATCATGAGTAAGAAAAGTGTGCAAGCCCTAATATCGGTTGACAAATAATACAATTCATACATGCTTGTACAAATGTTTAGTAGGCCTGTTAACAGGAGACTTTCATCGAGTATGTATTATATGTAATGAATTATGTGGAAATAGTGCACCAGGTATACGCAAATTTTTGTTAAAAGACTATAATCATACATTTAGAACTAACAACAAAACTGAAGTTTACCATTTTTTTTCTCGACTGCTTCAAAACTCGGTGAGGAACGATATAGCTTAGTTCTTTTTGGTAACAAGAAATACAAGATTTGTTTGACAACAAAACAAAATTTAATATTAAAAGCACAAATCAGCATTAAGAATGGTTTTTCTCAAATTCTCTGCAGGATTTTTCCACATGATTTTATATCAAAGTCATTTAATCTCTTGCATTTTTCACCGAATCATTTATTTTGCATTCATATTATTGACAGTGCACAGCAAACTTACATTTCCCTTTCTGGTGTCCTTGCCACCATATTTCCCACCAACACCAGAGAAACCTCCTGTGCCAACACTACCCATTGCCTCCTCTTCCAGCCAGCTAGGTACCTCTTGTTGGGCCTACAAGAAATAAAAAGAAGTAAACAAACAGTCATATTTATGTGTCTAAGTTGACAGCAAAAAACATGAAATTACTAAAACTAACTACTTACAAAATTAACAATACATATACAACTGAAAATTACCAAAATATTTATGAAAGTAATCTTAAATATCTACAGAACTTACATCTTGTAAAACTTTAACTAGAGCTCTGGCTAGTTGACCATCAGCACTGGAGTCATAAAAACTGGTCGCTTTACCCAGGTTACCACAACGTCCTGTACGACCAATACGATGGACATATTCATCAATGCTTGATGGCACATCATAATTAACTACATGTTTTACATTTGGAATATCTAAACCACGGGCAGCTACTGATGTAGCGACAAGAATTGGTGCTCGGCCACTCTTAAAGTCTGTCAATGCCTCCTCACGTTCCCTCTGAAGACGGTCACTAAAACAAAGATAAATTATTCAACTAGACATTCGGTGAGTTGTAAACAACTCCGAGAGTGTACCCCCAGCTGAGAATGTTGAATGTTTGAGAGATTAGCCTTAGGGAGGTTTACAGTTGGTGAGAAGTGGTTGCACATTGAAATCATAAACAATAGTTGTTTTTCCTATAGTTAAAAAGACATTATCTTGTCCTGTGGTTGTAATGATACTAAGATGTTTAGTACTGTTAAAGAATGTTATGTTTAGTTTCCAAAAACCTCTATTTAGTTTAATACTTCCAATGTTAACACAGACTGAAATAAATAAATACAGGTTTGGGATATGCTTGTGATGAGTTACAGTTTATTTAAGGGTAGTTGTTCAGCATTTTATGAACAAAACAATTACGATTTTGTCATTATCACTGTATACCAGTTTAATTACCCTTGAATGAATATGAACTCTTCCAAAATTTTGCAGCCAGTGAATAAAGTCTGAAAGTATCTTCTTACAAGCTGTGATAAAATATAATTAGTGATGTTACATAAAGTCTTTAATATTACAGGAATTATGTGAAAAACAATAAACCCCCTGACATTATATATTACAAACAGTCTTGAGATATCCCACATGCACTAACAGTGTATTTGATACGTTTGACGTGGACGCCAGTCAGCCACTTTGGTTCTGAATGACCCCAAAAGCAATAGGCTTCATTGTCACTATGTGAGTAATATACGATTTAAGTTTCAAATGGATATCACATTCCCTTCATGAGATATCTCGATAACAGTGAATCTGACACGGCGGACGATGCGGTTGCAGGGTAAATCCAAAGTACCTACAGCCAGCTGGGGGTACAATAACTGCTGTTTATACTGTGACTAGTTATAACAAACAAGAATACCATATCATCATAACAGAGCAGGGGGTAGACTCAACAGCTATAGTTAAATGTGGTCAGGAAAACAAAATACTAGTTTATTTCACAGGGCATATCACTGCAGATGGAAGGTATGCACCAGTAGCTACAACTACAGCTTCATGTTGGAGATGTAAATGCACCAAGAACCAAATTTCTGAAGGCACCTGCGTGAATTGGATATCAAATCCATGTCACTAGTTACGCTATAAGTCTAAACAAGACATTTGTCATGTCTAATGCCCATCCAATGTGCAGGATCTAGGATTATATTTTTTTAACATTATGGGTTTTTTACATTAGAAAAGAATAGAATACTTCATGCATTATAATCTGGTTTATCATTGTGGGGTACTCTTAATATTCAAAATGACTGTATCTGCTGTCTTATGCATTACCCTGGGGGAGAACTGACCATACTTTTAGATCGGTATGTGCAGCCCAAACTCAAAATATCCACCCATTTTTAAGGATTTGATCTCAAAAATTGTTCCACTTTTAGGATTTTATGTCACAAGAAAGAACCAATTTTTTAGGTTTTTTCTTGAAAAAGTTCCCTGGAATTGCTACCTTTAAATAAAATAGGGAAAAAACGACCTATTTTTAGAGATTATTGAAAAGTGGACTAATCTCTATGGACATTTCTGTAAAAAGGCAATTTATTTTTAGGGATTAATTTGTGAAATAGTGACAAATTTGGTCTACCAACCTATGGCCTTCTTAGAACCACCTTTGAATCATCCAAGTAGCATTTCATCTTTGCGGCTATAAACGCAGCGTGACATGCCTTCTCAGGAACAAATATGGCCACCAGTCGGCCACGTTGGAAGTACTGTGGGTCAAAATCATACACTACCTGTACTTACTCTGTACTGAATATGGAGCTGCTCAGATAAAAACTGAAGCTGTTATTATGACGTGCAATCTCGCAAACCAACATGGCCACCAGTCGGCCATGTTGGAAGTAATCTGGGTCAATATAACCTGTACATTCTCCTGTACTTACTCTGTACCGAATATGGAGCTGATTGGATAAAAACTGAAGCAGTTATTGTGAGACAAAGAAAGAGTTACGCACAGTAAAAACGTCAAAATATCGTACCGGCATTTGACCTACTTGTCAAGGTCATTTTAAAATGATCCTAGCCTATTATGCCCACCAACCTATGGGCTTCCTAGAACCACCTTTGAATCGTCCAGGTAGCGCATCGTCTTCGCGGCTATAGACGCAACGCTATGTGCTATCTCAGGAACAAACATGGCCACCAATCGGCCATATTGGAAGTAATCCAGGTCAATATGATACATAACCTCTACTGTGACCTGCACTTATTCTGTACCGAATATGGAGCTAATTGGATAAAAACTGAAGTAGTTATTGTAAGACAAAGAAAGTGTTATGCACGGCATAAATGTCGAAGCTTCGTAACGGCATTTGACCTAATTGTCAAGGTCATATCAAAACGTCACCTAGCCCATTACGCCCTATAGTCTTCCTAGATCCACATATGAATCGTCCAGTCAGCCATATTGGAAATAATCTAGGTCAAAATTATATAGAGCATGTACTGCGACCTGGACTTACTTTGCTCCAAATATGAAACTGACTGGATAAAAACTGAAGCTGTTATTACGACGTGCAATCTCGCGAACCAAAATGGCCGACAGTCGGCCATGTTGGAAGTGATCTGGGTCAATATTACATATAACCTGTACTTTGACCTGTACTTACTGTGTACATAATATGGAGCTGATCAGATAAAAACTAAAGCAGTTATTGTGAGACAAAGAAAGTGTTACACACAACACAAAATTTCGAAGAATCGTTTCGGCATTTGACGTACTTCTCAAGGTCATTTTAAAATGTCACCTAGCCTATTACACCCACCAGTCTATGGCCTTCCTAGAACCACCTTGGAATCGTCCAGGCAGCGCTTCGTCTTCGCGGCTATAGACGCAACGTTATGTGCCCTATCGGGAACAAACATGGCCACCAGTCGGCCATATTGGAAGTAGCCAGGGTCAATATTATACATAACCTGTACTTTGACCTGTACTTATACTGTACAGAATATGGAGCTAATTGGACAAAAACTTAAGCAGTTATTGTAAGACAAAGAAAGTGTCATGCACGGCAAAAAATGTTGATGTTTCGTAACGGCATTTGACCTACTTGCCAAGGTCCTTTTTTATAATGTCACCTAGCCTATTACACCCACCAACCTATAGTCTTCCTAGATCTACCTATGAATCGGCCAGGTAGGGCTTTGTCTTCGCGGCTATAAATGCAATGTTGCGTGCCCTCTAGAGAACAAACACGGCCACCAGTCGGCCATATTGGAAGTAATCTAGATCAAAAGTATACATAGCATGTACTGCCACCTGGATTTACTCTGTGCCGAATGTGAAACTGATCGGATAGAAACTGTAAGTGTTATTATGAGGTGCAATGTCAATATTACATATAACCTGTACTTTGTCCTGTACTCACTGTGTACCAAATATGTAGGTGATCGGATAAAAACTAAAGCAGTTATTGCAAGACAAATAAAATGTAACACACGGCAAAAAATGTCCAAGAATCTTGACCTACTTGTCAAGGTCATTTTAAAATGTCACCTAGCCTATTATGTCCACCAGTCTATGGCCTTCCTAGAACCACCTTTGAATCGTCCAGGCAGCGTTTCGTCTTCGCGGCTATAGACGCAATTTTACATGCCCTCTCGGGAACAAACATGGCCGCCAGTCGACCATATTGGAAGTAATCAAGGTCAAAAGTAAAACAGACCTGCACTTTGACCTGTATTTACGCTCAACCGAATATGAAACTGATCGGGTAAAAACTGAAGCTGTTATCGCAAGACAAAGAAAGTGTTACATACGACAACGACGCCTTTACTACGACTATATGCCCAGCCACTATGTGGATGGGCACAAAAACAAATAACTGCAGGAAAAGTATAAAATACTTGTCTTACCCATGAATACTTGTAGTTGGAAATCCAGTTTGAGATAAGTAAGACGCTAAAAAGTCAGCATTTCTTTTCTGTTCTACGAAAACAAGTGTGCGATCTGTGCCTGCAAATAAAGACATAAGCAACTGTAATTTACGGAGTGTACAGATGGAAAGGATGTATACAAGTTGTTAACTGAATATGAGTGTTTTCTAGTACAATTTATAAGAACAGAAATTACAAATGGAAAGAAAACGGGAGGATAATCAGTGATTTATACAGCAAAAGCATTAAGAGTCATACAAGTTCTTCATCCATGTCTCTTTTCTAATATCATAAACTCTTTGGCACCATACAGAGATATTTATACTACTATTGTTCACATATTATTCAGTAGCATCAAATATTTTTATCAGACATTGTGCCTACCATAACCATCTGTAATAACGTCTTTGCATGGAATTAAGTAATTACTTGACAATGCCATTATGTTCAGTTAATAGTAATATGATTACGAAAAACAATTTAAGATTCATAAATCTCTAGGTGGTTTACTTTAGACAGAAAGACCTACTCACCTGATTCATTTAGAATGTCACACAGTCTCTGTCTTTTGTCTGTGCTCCCAACATTGTGAACATGTTGTTCAACATCTGTATTGGCTCCACCGACTCGGCCAACAGTAAGAAATAGGTAATCGTTCAGAAAATCTGATGCCATCTTCTGAATTTCCTCTGGGAATGTTGCAGAGAACATCAGTGTCTGTCTTTCTGCTTTATGAGGCATTCCCATTTTTTGCACAATCTTTCTCACTTCAGGCTCAAACCCCATATCTAACATTCTGTCAGCTTCATCCAGGATCAGGTATTTGATTTTACCAAGTCCTACCTATAGGTATAATTGAGAACCATTTTAAAGTAATAGCATGTGATAAATAAACAATTTTGCAACAAAAGGTAAGAAACACTTCACTTTGCCAAGAAGCAAAGATGACACAATTGAGAAGCTGAGCAAAACCATTATCATATCGACTGCAATGAATGTAAAGGTTCAATTTAACAAGCAATTATTTTAGTTGTAAATGACATTCAATATTTTTAACTGACCCTACCTTTCCTCTATTCACGAAATCCACTAGTCTACCAGGTGTTGCAACAAGAAGATGACATCCCTTTTCAATTTCTTTGATCTGGTAGCCTGTTGCAACCCCTCCATAGCACACAACAGGCCGCAACATAGTGCTGTGAGCAAATTTTCTTGCTTCCATATAAATCTGTGATGCCAATTCACGTGTAGGAGCGATGACAAGTGCTTGTGGTTCTTGCAGTTCAGTGAACTCGCTGCCAGTTATACCTTTATTCATCATGCCAGTAAGGACAGGAAGTAGGAAGGCTGCCTAAAAATATGAGTTAGTAATGAAAATTACAAGTTTTATAAAGTTATACACTGAAAGTGTTTAAAAAATTCTAACATCCAATAGCTTTCCAAAATATTAGTCAAATAATAAATTATGTGCATGTAATAGGCAACATCGCCACATTCCCAACAATTTACAACATGTTATAACTGATCAATCCAACAACACACTGCAGATCATTATAAACAAGGATAATTGTGGGATTATATAGGTGCCTATAGTATGTAGGTGCAATGCTAATGAAATATCTATCAACCTTTAGCAAAACCTGATGATCAAAGTACATGGTAATTTCCTATCAGACAATGATGAAAACAATACTGATTTCCTTTGTTTAATGTGTTCACCAAATAACAACACATGACCCTAAATTATAACTCACCGTTTTTCCTGATCCTGTTTGTGCACAAGCCATCAAGTCTCTACCAGCTAAGATAGCAGGAATTGCATACTTTTGAACAGGAGTTGGTTTCTCATATTTTGCTTTACGGACATTAGCACGGAAAGTCTCATACATTTCTGCCTGATCGAAACTTTCAATTTTATCTGTTGGATTATTTCCTGACATTTGAACAGGAATGTAATCATACTTATCAAAGTTGATACCCTTTTGCATAGTCTGGAACATTTCTTCCTCATCTTCAGGGGGAGGTGGAGGGATATATGTCACTGCCTGAGGTTTATCTGTGAAGAAAGTTTAAGTAAAAGTTTACCTATCTAACCTTTAAGAATGTCAGTTAGCTTTTCCCAGTTTAAATACAACAAGAATCATTACCTGCAAATATGCATATTATGTGCTCAGTATTGACAACACACAGAAGCAGAAATAAAATTTTTTTAATCAAAATGACATTTAGTATTTAATCTGAGTCGTCATTCCTACTTACCTCCACTTTCTTGGCCTGCACTTGGACAGTCTCTGGCCATATGACCTTCTTCACCACATTTGAAGCAGCCTGAAAAATATTTATATTTACCGGTATTGTTCTTTGTTGGGACATGTTACAAGCCACTCATCCTTATTAATTATAGCATAGAATATATCATATTTAGTATCTACAAGACCATGAGAAAATGCTCAATAAAAACATAAGTAAGCCAGTTCAAACAATTTGTTAACAGTACTACTGAGCATTGAAAGGACATGTCAAGGAATTTCAAAATTTTTTGATACAATCATCCCACATTAGAAATAGCATGCTAGCAAAGCATTTTATAGAACTTCCAGTTCTAGTTACCCTTCGAAGATGATCCACCGGATTCTGCACTAGGACACTCTCTAGCAAAATGCCCATCTTCTCCGCATTTGCGACACCCAGAGCCACCAGCCCCATCTCCACTACTTCTACCAAAACCACCACCAGAACTTCCAAATCCACCGCCAGTTGAGCTACTACCAAAACCACCACCTCCACCTCCACCCCCAAATCCATTACGGGCACCACCACCTGAGAGTTATAAAACAGAAATGTGATTTATTTTTAACAATTATAAGTATGGGTGAAAGCTAGCGGAACAGTGATGAGAATTTAATCAACTTTCTAAAAACTGAGAGATCGAGATTGATGCAACTAGTTAAAAAATATACACACAAATACTTTGTTCAGTATGTGGTTAAAATTAAATACCACACTACAACTACAAACAAAGCCTCATATTGCAAAAAGAGGAATAATGCATATCTTTGTACCTCTTGTTGAACTACCCGAATCTGCACTAGGGCATTCTCGAGCAAAGTGTCCCTCTTCACCACACTTGTGACAGGCACGACCTATAAATAAACAAGCAATTTCACTAACATTTCAATGTTTTAACTGTATTTCAAAACAAGTTTAGATTACCCCCTATGTACTCCTTGCAAGTTCCTTTGACTTCAGTAATATAGATTTTGTTATGCTACAACACCAGTGTTCAGAACAGGATTTTATCATAAGCCTTAGTCAAACCTTACAAATTGTGATCAGGTGACAAAGCGTTTTTTTGTTTCATAAATACCACTGGCTTGTTAATTGTAAATGCATAACTTAACAGCAGTAACACAGGCATATTCCAGTTGAAATTCTTAATAGATGCATCTGGCCATTGTGCAGCGATATCAAGAGTGTTCTAATAGATATTTGATGTGATATTACTTTTAACTGGGCATTACACATTATTGTACTAAAAAGCAGTGATGCGCAGGTGAACAAACTAAGGAACGTAATAGTAACGGTCAAGAATCTAACCTCCACCGCCACCTCCTCCAGAGCCAGCATTTGGACACTCTCGGGCAAAGTGACCTTCCTCACCACACTTGTGACAGCCACGACCTATTTAAGAAATGGGTTTAATATCAAGTAATATGCAATGTAAATGAATTTTTACTAACCAAACCACTGTGGTTAGTGCAATCTTTGTTATTCATTTCAATACCATGCAGTAGCATAATTCTTCTAAAAGATGTTATAACTATTTGAAGTGATATTACTTGTAACTACGCATTGCAATTTGCCTTGTAAAAAACCCCGCACCTCCACCTCCGCTGCGCCCAGAACCAGCACTTGGACACTCCCTAGCAAAATGACCTTCTTCACCACATTTGTGACAGGCACGGCCTGTAAAAGCAAAATTGACTAAATTAGTAAACGCATGAATACCAATAATGTAAACATTTGCATATTTAGTGTAAAATAGGTTGAACAAATGTTTTTTGTATGTGTCAGGAAAAGTGAGTAACGCTAGCCTTCAACTTTTAATACACAGTCATAAAATGTCTTCAAAACATCCGCTTTTCTGTTGCTCAGAAGCACACAAATGTAAACGAAGTCCCTACTTTAGTCAAGACCAACAATAACATTTTTGGAATATACACATTATCTAATGATTATTATTATTACATCCTCCACCACCTCCGCTGGGACATTCTCTTGCAAAATGTCCGTCTTCACCACATTTCCGACATCCAGATCCAGAACCACCACCTACAAAGATAATATCATAGTTACATTATAAACATGACCATTTTGTTATAATGCAACAAATTTTTGTTTTAGTATCAGTCATTTGCTAAATCAGTGTAAGATGCTTATTACATTAATATTTTGTGGCAATAGCTTTTTTAACAAACCTCGAAACATTTTTTGGCTTAAAACGAGACAATTTACAACTATTGCACACAAATAAACACAACAAGTATTGTACAATAGGATGCAATCAAACGTGAAGAATGCCACTGAGCTGCAATGAAGCAAGTATAATGTCAGCAATATACAAAAACATTCAGGTCAATGACACTGATAATCTAGTCTAGGTTACTGACTTTATTGTTCTCCTGCTATGTACAATATATGCTTTATGTCTGTTGTAGTCTTAAAATACTTATTTGGCACTGATAAGAACAAAGACAAAACATATTTAAATATCAATTCGAAGTCGGAGCCTTTATTTGCACTTCACTTCCATCACTTCTAATAGAGTGGTATAAAATGGTTATGATCATACCTCCACTGCGACCACCGCCAAATCCATTTTCACTTGTACTATTCTGCCTTCCAAATCCACCTCCTCCTGATCCAAAGCCATTGCTGTCCCTTGAATCTGTTTTGCCAAACCCACCACGGCCAAACCTTAAAACAACATGATGTATGATGAAATTAGAGGCAATAAAAAACAGTGACATTATTGTAATTCAACCAGCTATTAAGTTTAACATTCCCTGCAAAATCTTTCCATTCTAGAAAGCCTATACAATTAAGCAGAATCATGAGTGCCATGCTAAAAGGTTTTTACAGGTATTTCATAGATCTTTATAAGACATCAAAGGTGTAACCTTTTTAGTGCCATAGTAATCAGATCCTACTTAAATATCAATTATTTCTGAATATATGATTGCTCAACAAATGCAACAGCAAAAACATTCCAAGGCATTTTTCAAGCCATGACTATAAGGGGATCATCTGGCAAAGTTTTCAGCTGATGAATACAGTCTAAAGCCCTGTTCGCACGGACAATCGTGATTAAAGTATTAGCTAGAAAAAAATCTAGCAAAACTTTAATTGCGATTATGACCGTGATTGACATTCAATCGCAAAATTCTTCCGAGCTGAACTATAAGTTGTACACGCATGAGCAATAATTTGTTTACATGATATATTCCATATGCAAAATGGAGAATATAATACCGTTCATGTGCATTTCTTTGTACAAGAATCACAAAGCAAAGGTGGCAAGATGTCATGAAGGCGATATACGAAGAAGGAAAATATTAAGTATCGTATCGTCTCCCGAAATTGCGATTAGTAATTTCGTATCGACTTTGGACCACTTCATGTTTTTCTGTCAGTGTGACCCGAAAAGGAAGTTTACAACCAGCGCACTGCGCATGTTTATCTTTCAAGATAAATCGTCCAGCTGTTCACACTGCATGAGCAAGCACGAATAATCGCGATTTTTATTTTCAAATGAGATTTATCGTTCAGGATTAATCTCGCAAGCGTTCACACAACGTAAATAATGATAGATTAATCTTGCAAGTGAGTTTAATCGAGATTATTTGTTCCCGTGCGAACAAGGCTTATGAGATAACTAAAGATTCAAGTATCAGAACCCCTTGAAAGAGCATACTGGCAATGTAAACCATGAATGAAACTAGAAACTGTTAATCTAAACAATACTGATATGACAGTCTGATTGCAAAGGCAAGGATTATACCACCAAGTACTATAGCTTCACCTAACTTTAATAGACCATTTGCATGCACTTGAGGGCGCTGCAGTCTAAACCCTTTTCCCAGAATTCTCTAGTTTCTTTTCATAACTATACAATTCGTGATTTTCAAAGCGTGATTTTAGGATACATATAAACGGAAAACATT